>CATKHJ010536728.1:0-21201 GCA_949750685.1 Vernicia montana
AGGTTCAACGCAATATATTTTTCATGTATACTAAAGATGAAATAATAACGAAATTAATCATAGATTATAATACAAAATAATATGGATAAACAACTTATCGATATAATCCAACAAAACAATAAAAATAATAATAAATATGTAAAATCTTAGCCAATTACTTCTTCTGAAAGTATACAGATTGAGCTAAGTTGTGTTCCTTATGTGGATTGTTTCAACACTCCTAAATTAATTCAACATATTTTCCAATAGCTTTATTAAATTCTGACTCCGCTCTCCACCAACCTCAAGGAAAGAAGTACCTATCAATAATGCAATTTCTGTGTTATTGAAGGGAATTGGATTACTGGATGGATTAATTGGAAGATAAGAGAAACAGCTTACCAATTAGAATAAGGAAAAATATATATTTAATTTTTGCTTGTAAACTGAATCCAATAATTTAGTAGAAGATTGAATTAGATTAAAAATTTTAATTGTATAATTAAATAAGTTTTTATAAGTTCAAATGATTAGTTAGCTCATTTATAATTTGAACTCATTTATTAATAATTAAAAAAAACTTCTTAGTATTAATTAGAAAGAAAAATCTCATCTATTTATATTAAAAAGATTAAAAGAATAAAGAAAAAATTCAACTAAAAGTTAAATTTGTAACCAATTAAAAGTTTAAAGTAGCAATTTAAAAAATAAATAAAATAAATATCAATGGGTATGATGTAAATTTATAGAGATAAAAAGAATTGCCCAATAACTATTTGCAATTATATATATGTATTACAATTGTACATTTTTTTTTATAAAGATTTAAACATATATTGTATTTTTTTTTTTTTATGAATATGGCAAACAAAGGTCATATAATAAAAAAGAGAATGATTTTCTTTTCAATTAATTGATCACTTAGATTGAAAAGAGTATTATTAGATAATTTGACATATATTCAATTACAGATAAAAAAAAAAAAAAAAAAGACAACGCATACAATGTAGAATGTTTAACTTTATTAGATCATACACATAAATGACCAACTTTAATTTTATTTTTCTTATTGAAGATATATGTAAAAATTTTTAAATTTTTAGTAATTAAATATGTGTTGGCTTTATTTTTGTGCTGAGCGTGCCACATGTGTAGGTATACAAACCAATAAAATTGCTCCTGAATTCTTAATAAGATGATTGTGAATTATCAACTCCCTTTGATAGTTAATGCTGAAATTCTAATTTTGAATGTCATTAAACTTGGGAATTTATTGGACTTGGAAAGAAAACAAGTTAAAAGGTTAAGTTAAACTGAAAAGAATTGAATTGCATTGCATTGAATTGAAATTATTGCATTTACAGGAATTGAAAAGTTTGAAAATTGAAAATGAGATTGAAAAATGTAAATATAGTATTTAGAATTGAAATTGCAGGAAAAAATATTGAAATTGGTTGATTGGTTGATCTTGGATGATTGATTGATTTTTTGAGTACAAAGAATTTAATGAGCTTTTGGAAAAGAAATAACATTCAATAAACTAGAGACTACGCTGAAGGAAATTTGCATTGTATTGAACATAAAGTATTTGATGTTTACAGAATTTGAAATGCTTGTAGAAAAAGCATATACAAGACTTTGAAATATAAATAAACTTGCATAGAAAAATATTGAAATTGTTCTTGAATTTATATTATGGATTGATTTTGTTGTTTGATGATTGATTGATTGATTCATTCATTGTATCTTCAACTCTGCTTTTATATTGACTTGAAATAACTGCCATGAACTTCCACTAATGGGCCCACTTCTTTACTTTGGAGCTCCATTTCTTTTGGTGAGTGGTAGAGTTGGAGAGTGCCGCATACTTAGGAATGTGGGAACCTCTTGTAATCGTGTGTCAGTTTAGTGTCGTGTCCATTAATCTAGTCACTTGTCTACACCATTTTCGGTCCACTATCCTTAAAACAGCTTAATTATTTAATTTAATTAATTAATTACTTAATTAAATTAATTAATCAAATATTAATTACTTTGACTAGGCTTTTAATTGGGCCTTTAACTAGGCTTTTGCGGGTTGGGCTTATAATCTTAAATGAATTGGGCTGAAAATATGAGGTGCAAATAATTTCCCCCTCATATTTATAAGTTGGCCCAAAGCTAAGTTATAAATATGAGGTTTTTTTTATGTTTCATCTCTTTTAGCCTACAATGTTTCCCAATTTAAAATACAAGAATTATAGGCTAGAGGTTTTGTTTAGCCCAGTAGACAAATGGTGGTGGGAGCAAGAAGCCAAGAGAATAAAAAAAAACTCAAGGAAGAAGAAGAAGAGTCCCTCTTGAACTCAAATGCAGGACTCCCAAAATTTTCAAATTCCACTGTAAATTTTAGACTGCCCTCTTTTACACCTCTAACAAACCCAATTTTTGATTTTTCAAATTTTGCTCAAGGTAATCCTTTCAAAATTCGTACTTCATTTACCCAACAAAATCCTTTTATTCGTTCAAAATTTGAACACTCTTCATCTACCCAAGGAATTAATATATCTGTTGAAAGACCATTTAATATTTTTGCCCAAAATGCAAGTCCCAACAGCCATAAATCAAACAACCCAAGTCACAAAAATCAAAATCCATCTTCTTGCCTGTTTGGTACCCCTTCATCTGTTGTGTTATTATCATCGTTGGTGGAACCAAAACCAGCAGGTACAACGCTGCTAGTTGACTCATCAACGTCTGCAACATCCTAGAAAACCACTAGAGGAAACAAGTCTAAGGTAGAAACAAGTTGGATGATGGGGATGGTATATGTTCGGTATGTTTTTTTGTATCTGATATTATATTCGAGGAATCGATGGATTTTCAATCGACTCTGAGATATATCTAAGAGATTTAAGGAAGTATAGAAGCAATGTAAGTGATCAAGCCATGAGCAAGAGAGTGTAGATGGAAGTTAGGAAACCTGGAGCACTAATCAGGTATCGGTCTGAAAATCGAGCCCCTGATTGTACTAAATGAAGTAGAGGACCCAAGAATGCCAAAAATGGATGCAAGTTTAATAGAATTAATTAAGTTGATGAGTATAACAATGAGAATGGAGGCATAGGAACCAAAACTTTGATCGGGTATCAATTTGGGAACCGAACCCCAAGCTAATCGATTAATAGATTTTCGAACTCAAAATATGTTCCGAGAATTTATCCGAGGTGTTTAGGCACATCTAAATCCATTGGAAATGAGTAAATGAGAATTTATAATTAAATTGGTGAGTAGAAAATACCTAAAGGAAATAAGAAAGAAATGAGAAAAAGAAAAAATAGTATTTGGTCAAATAAATTCAAAATGCATCTTACTATTAATAATCATAAATAAAAAGAAAAAAAAATTAGAATGCAAGAGGTGGGCCAGCTAAAAAGGCTGCAAGGTGATAAGAATGATAAAAACAAAGAAAAGAAAGAGAAAGAGAAAGAGAGGAGCTAATAAGGATTTGATAAATTTCTAACAAATTTTGACTATAAAATCTTAACTTTCTTCATTTTCTTCATTTCTTCTCAAGCTTATCTTTATTTTTTTTTTCTCTTTCTATCATCTAAAGAAAAAGTCTCCTTTTAATCAAGTGGTGGCCGGCCATCTTAAAACAATTAGAGAATCATTTACCAAGGTAAGATTTATATATTCTTTCTTTAATTAGATGTTAGTGTTATGTTAGATATCTTTGGATTTTACTGAGACATAAACTTTGACTTGTATTTATGTAACTTTAGAGGCAGAATTTAGAGATATGTTAAACATCAAAGTTGTATTTTAATGTCTAAACTATGATCCTGTAAATTTTTTTGGTAAGTTTCTAAGTGGGTAAAGAGATATTCACTCTACAAGCAGACTGGCTCAAAATAGGATTCTGATAAGCAATTCGGATTATGTGATTTAATTGAGGGCTTTAGAATCCGAATTTGGCTTTGTCCAAAAATAAAAAGTTGGATGTAGGAAGGTTAATTAGAATCTTGTAATAGGGCTTGAGATAATTCTCAATATGTTTAGAGATATGGAGTCTAAAATTGGACTGCCTTTGTATGCAGGACTGATGAGGAAATAGAAATTGAGACACAATTTGGAGGGACTTAAAGACAGAAATAGTGTAAGGTCAAAATAGATGAAATTATCCATAGGATGTTTATTTTAATTCAGTGAAATAATTATAGCATTTGTCTAAGGGAATAGGAAGTTATAGTGAAAACATTGAAGATAGCTCAGTCTGTCTAGGACAGTGATGCAGGGTAGGATTAGAAATTGCACCAAATTTCATGTAGAGCTCATAATGAGCTAAAATTTTAATATGTTGTGACCTTTTATGTTATATTTCCAATTCCTTAAGAACCAATGAAATTGTAGTTTTGTAGCTTAAATTATGGTAGGTACAACATTATTGGGTCAGTAGTAGTCTCATAGGCAGAGTTTAGAAATTCGACATTTAATGTTGTTGTTTAGAATCGATGAGTTATTTGTGTATATTAGTTATATGTAGAGGTACAAGGAGGACGTTGAGGAGGTGAGAACGAAGGATTTGAAGGGCATCCTTGATTTAAGTGTCAAAGGAAAGAAGTGCATAGGAAAGTTGCATAAGAGGTGAGTAGTTAATATGCTATTATTAATTGCTATTTGAATCATAAATCTATGTTCATTGTTGAACACCCTAAGAATGTATCTTCTTGTGATTAGAACTTAGATTGTTCATGGGTTCTATTGAATTCCTATAATTATTGGTCTTCTTTGATAAAAGATTTATACAACTATGAGTTCTATTATAAATTCTAACTGTTGTATATTCAAATTTTATTGAATTCTCCATTCATATCGTATTTAAGTATTTCTATATATATATATTGATATTTATATAATAAAACTAAATATTTTATTTAACTTTTATTATTCAATCATGGGTTTTCTAAAAAGATTTATAAGTTCTGAGTTTTGAAGATGTAATACGGAATTTGTCAATATTACGAGACTACGAAATTACAAGAATATTTGATGAATTACAAGTATTGAATTACATTGATTATAAGTAATTATTACGAGACGAATTTGATGTTATTTATTATGAGATTATCTTGATTTTATTATGCAATTATTACGAGTTTTGAATGAGCAGAAATCCCCTGACTGATGAGGGGTAAATCATCAGACATTGTGCACATTGTACCCATGGATGAAATATAACATCCGACCTCTTGCTAGGAGAAGTATAAATTCCTAGACATGAGACCTGATCAGTTTCATGTTTATCACGAGCTATTACGAAAACTATCATGAGCCTATTATGAGATTACGAGCCGATTTCTGTTCATAGTTTTTATATGTTTTATCACGAGCAAAATTATGCATGTTTTATCACTAGTAAATTATATAGTTTTTACATGTTTTATCACAAGTAAAATTAAATAATTTATATAATATATTACGAGCTATCCATTTGTATTCTTTGATTACAAGCAAAAGTATAATTTAAAGTACGAGTCATGAATTTTCATAATTTTAAGTAAGTTTTTGTTTTCAAGGTATAAATTATGTATTACTAGATAATGAGTTAATTTTATTATGAATCTTTATAAAGTTTTTATGAATTACTTCTTGATTTTTAATTCCAAAAATGAGTTTACAAAATATGTGTTTCATTTTTCAAGCATTGTTTAATTATGAGATCAATACCTAGAGTATATTATAAGAAGTATAACTAGTATCGTTCTTGTAAAGTATCGTTGATCACTTAGCCTAGCAATATATGGTAGTATATTAATTTTTCACTGAGTTTACTCACCCCATTCCCAATTTTTTTAGAGGAACCTAGCAGTTACTTAGAAAGCTCAATATTTCATACTCTCTTAGAGCTTGTAAGTATGAAGAGTATATTTTACTTGTAAATGTTATAAGTTGTTGTAAATATTGTATTGTGTATTTAATTAATTAAATGGTTGTTAGTTTCTCCATGGTACCTAAAAGTACTAAAATGATGTTATGATGTACATAAAGATATATATATATGAAAGTATGTAAATAGTACAAATGAACTAAGTTTTGAAATGCTTATAATGAGAAACTTGTTGAAAATGATTGTTAAGTTGATTGAATGGTGGGAGAGTTTGACTGTATATATGGAAGTTGAGGTTATAAGGGTGATATATTGGGAGTATATGTTTTCTTTGCAGGTTTCATATTTTGGGGAAATGTTCTATGTGCTACTGGTATGGCGCTTAGTTGTTAGTGTTATCAGGTTCTACGAATTTTCGGTGGCTTTATGCTTATCCATGCTCTAGGACCGTCACGCCCCGAAAGCAGGATGTGCCAATGTCTCTTGCACACCAACCAGCAACGAGAGAAGCCTTAGTAGGCCTAGCAGCGCTGACGCCAAGCTCAATCGCATCCCCACTGCCAATCCCGCTGCCGTCATATCCTTCACCATTGGTGTCCTTCTTCATTATCGGTGTCCAAAAATCCAGTAGCTTCTTTTGAGTTTTTTCCCAAGGTCTTCATAAGGAAAATTTTCCTTAAGAAAGGTATTTCTAAAACCCACTTTTGCAAATGTTAATTAAAATTTTCAGTTGGGTTTTTTGTATGAGATAATGGTTGTGGTAATTTTTGCTTTGATCAAATGAATTTTTTGGCTTGATTTTCTTGAAAAAATAAATAAGATGAAATTGATAGAATTTTTCCCAAGAAAATGTATTTGATTTCTTTGGTATTATCAAAATGTATATTGTTAGGCTTTAAAAAGGATAATCTAGCCTAAAAGAAGTTCCAAGTAATAAAAAATTTGTATTTGGGATTTTAGGCCTTTTTAATATATATATTCTTAGCCTAAATTGTGCCTTAGCCAAAATTTTGCCGAAATTATGTGTTTATTAACTTTGGCAATCATTCTATGTATTAACCAAATAATTCATCTATAGTACCAACACTGTTTACCAGGCCAAAAATGTAGAGAAAAACAAGTTGTGTTTGTGGTTATTGAAAATGTTGGATTCCTTTACCTTTGAATGGTATTGGAACTTTTTTGGGCTCTTTTCTTGGTTCTGGAACAATTTGAAGGATTGAAACTCTTAGTCTAAAATTTTATAAGAAATTTCCAGCCTAAGATTTCCAAAGAAATAAAATAAGCATAATTTTGACTTGAGAATCCTTAAACTAAATTGCAGAATTCTAGAAAAAAGGCCATTAGGCCTCTTTTGGGAGACCTTATCTTGTTTCCTTGTAGTCTATCTATCAAATATTTCACACCATTCTTGTTTATTTCATAATTTTAAAAGCATTCATTTATTTACATTTGAGAGCAGTATGTGTACCTTTATTTAATGCTGACTTTTTTCTGCAAACACTCTCATGGCTACACTTTCTTCAAGCCTCTCTCAGTTTACCAAGCTATTTCTTCGTAAGCTAACTATGAAGAAGTTCAGACTCACCACCGAATGTTGGTAGATGCTAAGCATCTAAAGATCACCTCTGTAGCAGATGGAATGAGGTAACATATATTTTGGCTTCTTATTTGGAGCTTTAGCTCATTGGGTATGACTTCTTGATCTAATTCATCTGAGATGCTAGTGTCTTGACTGAGATGAATGTTGGATAATGATTATTATGCATAGGTTTTCTGGATTTTGCATTTTACAAAGTGGTGTTGATGCCCACCTTGTGAGATGAATGTTGAATATTATTGTGTATAGGTACTTTGGATTGACTTTTATAAAGTGGCAATGATGCCTACTTTATATTTGATTGAGTAGAAATGGATTTTGAATGTGTTTTGATTGGATTGAGATGGATTTGGTTGTGTCTTGTGTCTGTTTAATGTGTCTGTGTTGTGGTGGTTTATATTTGAACCATGGCTTAGAAAGCCTTATGACATCATGCAGCCATACCACTTTACAAAAGCACACTTCCACTTGCAGCCATTCCATTGTATCATGCAGACATTCTTGATGATTTTTGCATTGGATCCCCACATATGTTTTCATTCTAGGTTTTTGTTTTCCTTAGATCCATGCAGGACTCCCTTGTCTACTGGAATTCTGTCTTTAGCAAAATAAGAAACATAGAGAAGTAAACCAAGACTAATATCCAAGACTTAGAAAAGTGGCCATTAGGTCTACCTTTTATTTTTTTTTGAAAGTGGCTTAGTAGCCAACTTTTCATGATAATATAGAAAAAAACTAGAACTACAATTTGGAGGCCGTGGGGTCGGCCATGATACTTAGCTTACATTTTTTCCATCATTTCCCACATGGTGGAATGGTATTTCTTTAAGAACTTTCCATTGATGAACCTTTATGTAGCTCTCTTTGAACACTTGATAACTAATAAGAATTCCCTTCCAGAACCTTGTAAATTTTAAAGGGTCCTTCCCAATTGGGAGACCATTTGCCATATTCCCTGTCTTTAGCTTCTAAGGGAAGTATGATCTTCCAAACTAATTCTCCCACTTCAAAGCTTTCCTTCTTAACCCTCCTATTATAGATTTTGGATAATTTCTTTTTCTAGATAATTAACTTGCTTAAGGCTTGAAGCCTTTCATCATCAACATGTTCTAAATCCATTGCTCCTATATACTCATATAGAGTCAAACCATTTTGTTTTGCCACTCTGAGGGACAAGATCACCACCTCTATAGAAATTAAAGCATCATGTCCATAGGTAAGGGCAAATGGACTTACCCTAGTAGCACATCTCTTGGAAGTTATGTAGGCCCATAAAGTCTTAGAGAGAATCCTGTGCCAATCCCTTGGATTCTCTTCCAACATTTTTCCTAGGATTCTAATAAGAACCTTATTATATGCCTCCGCTTGACTGTTAGCTTGTACATATAATGTGGTAGATTTCAGGAGTTTGATACCATAGTCTTCTGCAAAGCCTTTCATCTCATCTCTTGTGAACATTATGCCCTGGTTTGTTATTATTAACTTAGGGATTCTAAACCTATGAATGATGTGTTCCTTAATGAATTGGATTATGTTCTTCTATTATAGCTCTTCCCACTTGAACTCTTCTAACTATTTTAGCTTCAATAAACCTGAGAATTTTTTGGTTTTTCTAGCAAGATTAGAAATAAATCTTATTAAATAATTTACCCGTCTAAGAAATCTTTGGAGCTCCTTCTTATTCTGAGGTGGTTTAGCTTCCAGGACAGTCTTAGCCTTATTCTTATCCGCTTCAATTCCTCTCTTATACACCACATCCCTCAGAGTCTTTGGATTTATAGCCACTTGTTGTCTTTATTACTGTCACAACTCAACTTTTGAGCAGCGACGGTATTAGGGTATGGGTAGCCGTAAGGGTACCAACCATTCGTAGAACCTATGCATGTTGTTAGTCCTTCTTGGTATCAAGCATCTAACTAATAACAATATACAATCAAATCACAATCCCATATTCTCAACCTGCTAACACATTGCAAATTCAATTACTCGATTTCTTATACATATTTATCAGTACACATAATCATAATATATTTCTTATCATACACAATTGTCACTCAACATCCCTTATATACATACCAAGTATAAACAACTTATTTACATACATAGAGCTCTAAACAATCCTATAAATATACACATATGAGCATAACAAATAAGAAATTATAATCTCTACATGTAATCCCTCAAGGGTAGCAACATTACTTGAGGAATTTCTTGAATTTCCTACATAATCTTCCAAACCCTTCACATATTTTGCCTTTAGAGCATGTATATCTTTCATTATGATCCATTATTTCCTAAAAAACATTAAATCAAAACTAGTGAGATAACTCAATGAGTAAAGACTATACTACTATAACCTGTGTGGCTTGATATTCAACGTTAGCTTGGAATAACGATATCGACTCATACATGAGCTTGAAACAAATGGAAATGACAAATTCTTTAAAACTAAAAGAAGCAATATGAAACAATAATTTCTTTATAACAAGTGGAGGCAATAAGCTCTTAATGCTACTCTAACCATACTCATGACATATATATATATATATATATATATATGTTTTTAGGTACATGAACATATATCACCCCTTTAGATTCTTATCATCTACGCATTCTATCTATCTTATCCTTTATCAACTTTATTTATTTACTTCCAATCGTACCGTATATATGTTTTTATACCAACATATATAAGTAAACGTCTCATGCCTAAGATCCATAAATCAACCATAAATAACTAATTATAGTCATTTATGTAACATATTCATATTTGTATAATTACAATACTTAAAATATCTACTATACTTTTACTTTTATATATAATGTTTCAATTTCGTTACGTCTCTTCTTGGTGGCATATCATCAAACATAACACATATAAATTTTACACAAAACATTTCCTTATCGTATCACCATTATTATAGTCCACTTTAGATTCTTTCATATTTCTTATACCCTATAGGGCCTCTTTATACATTAACTTATCAAAATTAAAAAAAAAAAAAAACTATGCATCTCAACTTATAGTTACATCACTCTTAGGTACTTGTTCTTCTTACTAATCCTTAGCAAACACTTTGACTGATTCCTTCTTCTTCTAATTCTTTATTTCTTGATCGTCATTGGTTACTAATTACTTCTTATTACTCTTACTTCCCATAGTTATGCTTACACCCAATTGATTCTATTAAATTATATAGCATAATCATAAGCAATGTAATAATAATAACTTCCCTAAATATCTTATTAACAAATCATCATTTATCACTTACATAAACCTCATATACACATTCACAACTCAAACCTTGGAATACTTCTTTCTTTTACATACTTCTACATATACATTTTCACATACCTATGCACATACATAATCAAATTCTCTTATACACACTCACTCTTGTCACTTCACGTATATAACACATATTTAATTCACTTATATCACTTAGAGCACAATTAATATTCTTATACATATATCGATGAACAAATGAGACGATGAACATAGGAACATATGAAACAATGAACATGTGAACATATAAGGCAAGGAACGTGTGAACATATGAAATAATGGATATGAATATCCAATAATACATAACATATTTGAAAACATGGATCAGTATATAATTTAGTAGAAATCGACTGGTTCGAAGAGGTGAGCTCCTTTCATGAACATGAAAATAGAATAAATATATATATGTGGTTGGGAATAGAGGCTGGGTTACGCATATTCCCCTCCATATCACATGAAATAGTGTAAGACTAGCTAGATCTCATGACTAGGACCATGACCCTTTCTAGTTAGGGCTTGGATGCAGGTACCCCATCCGTAAGTTTTTCCGTATGCACACAGTCTGATGTATTACCAACATCAGTCAGAAATTTCTGTTTTAAGACTCGAAATTTCTCAAATCAATATTCAAATGGCATGTCAAGTGCAATGTCAAATGATTCCCATATAGAGGGATTTCAACAAATCAATAAATCTCAAATTGAGATATCAATGAACTTGTAATCACAATAACAATTATTTTATTATAGAAGTTTCAATGACATCTCAAGTGGAATTCAATGAACACTTATAGGACTTTTAATAACACATATAAAATCTCATAAGGCAAATAATAAGAGATTTCAATAAACACGTGTGGAATTTTTATTGAGCAAATGAACACATCATATAAGATTCAAATGACACTATTTGGAACATATCAATGAATAATGAACGACTAGCAATTAATGGATAGACTCAAATTTTAGAATTTCACATCAAGGTAGTTTACAAAGAATGATGTTCAAGAATTCAAAACACAATAGATAACATTATATTTTTCACTCACCTCATTCAAATAGCACTTCAGTACTCATGAATTCCTCTTTCACATTACATAATAGCATTGATCCACATAATGAACTCATTTAACACTAAATCTTAGTTTACAATTATAAATAACTTCATCAAATAACAAATTCTAACTCAATTTCCATATGACCCTAACTTTTCTCTAACTATTGTCTCATCATTAATTCACATTAAAGATTACAAATTAACTATTTAATCAACATACAAGTTTATTTACCCATCAATTCTTCATTTAGATTCAACAAGAGGACTCATATTACCCTAGCTTCCTTCTAATAGCTATCTCATCAACAACTTATAATAGAGAGTATGAATAAATCAAACAATCTCATATAAACTCATTTACTCATCAATTTCAACTTAAATTTATTAAAAGAATTCATATATCCTTAGCTTTCCCTACTTGCTGTCTCACCATCAAATTCATAATTGATATCATAATCAAGTTATTTAACCATATATAAACTTATTTCTCATCAATTCTCAATTTAAAACTCAATTAATAACTCAATTCTAACTTAATCTTAACTCAAAATTAATAGAAAAGTCTTAGACAATCCTTACCTTGTTACTTGAATCAATATCCAAGATGATCAGTACTTAAAATAGAAAGTCCAAATCTTAGTTCTTCTTGAAGAATCTTGAAGAACTAACCATGGAGATATTTAGAATTGAGAGAGAAAGAGAAAAGATGAAAAAGAATGAAGAAAAGAGGTGATATGAGCTGAATTTTTGGTGGTTGGGGCATGTTTATCAAGAATGGGGGTAATTGGGTGCATTAAATGCACCAAAAACTAACCACAAACTTTGGACAACAGCCCTCTAGAGGTGCACGGCCATGCAGATTGAATTTGCATGGTTGTGCAGATTGAAACACAATCTGTCACCCTTTTCTTTCTCTGACCTTTCTATACTTAACTTATAATAACTTTGGTTAAAGTTATCCAAATGACTTGATTATTTTTTATACTTAAACTAGACACATATATATATAACATATAAAAAATTCAGTTCAAAATATCAATTATACAATTTATAGTGAATTTTCAAAACTTGACCTATTTCTGCACAAGTTCAATTCGAACAGTCTCCATAATTTTACTATATCTCCAAACGTGTATGCTCAATTGCAAAAATAATTTAATTTCAATTATTTTAATTATAAATGAACATTTTTCATGTTTTGTACTACATCTAAATCAGCCTCTAAGGTTATCAAAACTAATGGGCAATCTCATACTTCCTACAGAAACAACAATTTAGGGCACTTGGAAACTTATCTTTCACTAAGCCATTCAAATTGCCTAAGTCACACTATAATCATTCTTAAATTCATCATCCTCTCCATCCCATAAATTTTAGTTCAATTAGATTAAAAAAATATCAATTAATACTTATACACATAATAAGAATTCAATACACATATATAGCAATATTCTAGGCATATATATCGCTTAGAACACCTATATATCTCATTTAACACATAGCTCATAACATTCTTGGGTAAATGTGACTAATAGAAAGTTGGAGTATTGCAGTTGCACAGGTTGAGGGATAGGGGCTATGTTGGGAATAGGTTGTGGGATGCCCCCCAGTCCTCCTGTTGCATTCATTTCTTCATTGTCATAGAGCAAAGGCTGACTGCCTGTATTTGTAACACCATAGATTTGATGTGACAACATAGGCCTGCTATGATTATTGCGGTCATTAGGAATTACCCCCTAGTATCGTCCTTCCTATGGGGATATAAATATCTTTGCTCGACCTAGAGAGCCTGAGGTTGATGAGAACTAGAAGCTTCAATATTGTGCACTTGATTTGCTCCTTGAACACCAGAAGTTTGCCCCCTTGTTTTCTAGGAATTTGTCTCTCTTGCCTAGGACTTAGCTCCAAGTTTTGACTCCTAGGACTTCCTTGAATCTAGCTGGAATTGATTTTTTCAACTAACCCAGCCACCATAGAAGTAACTTCTTTTAATGCTTTGAGATGCTCCTCATCTTTTTTGTGTTGATTCTTCATCATTGCTAACAACCTGTAAAAAGCATCATTAGCATTAGGTAAAATGTTACTTGAGCTACCAACCACAAGTCCAGTTGGTAGTGTCTGCTGAATTTGTGCCTTCTTTTGCTGCTGTGACTCCGGAGGCACGTTATTCCTCTCAATATGCTCCACCATTTGTGGAACAAAGCCTACTTCATGCTTTGCTTTATCAATAGTGGCTCTGGTGTCCTGAGACCCCGTGATAACATCCTTTCCAGTATTTCGTTTGGATGCCATGTAGAACCTAGGTCCCACTAGGCGTGCCAAAAATTATGTTGGCTTTGTTTTTGTGCTAAGTGTGCCACTTGTGTAGGTACACGAACCAATGAAAATTGCTCCTGACTTCTTAATCAGATGATTGTGAATTCTCAGCTCCCTTTGACAGTTAATGCTGAAATTCTAATAGCACCTAATTTGAATGTAATTAAACTTGGGAATTTAATGGACTTGGAAAGAAAATAGGCTAAAGGATTAAGTTAAGCTGAAAGGAATTGAATTGCATTGAATTGAATTGAAATTGTTGCATTTATAGGAATTGAAAAGTTTGGAAATTGAAAATGAGACTGAAAAATGTAAATACAGTATTTAGAATTGAAATTACAGGAAAACGTATTGAAATTAGTTGATCGGTTAATCTTAGATGATTGATTGATTTTTTTAGTACAGTGAATTTAATGAGCCTTTGGAAAAAAAAAAAATAGCATTCAATAAACTAGAGACTACGTTGAAGGAAATTTGCATTGTATTGAACATAAAGTACTAATGTTTACAGAATTTGAAATGCTTGTAAAAAAGCAAATATAAGACTTTGAAATATAAATAAACTTGCACAGAAAAATATTGAAATTGTTCTTGAATTTGTATTATGTATTGGTTCTGTTGTTTGATGATTGATTGATTCATTGTATCTTCAACTATGCTTTTATACTGATTTCAAATAATATCCATGAACTTTCAGTAATGGACCACTTCTTTACTTTGGAATTTTATTTCTTTTGGTGAGTGGTAGAGTTGGAGAATACCGCATACTTAGGGACCTGGGAACCTCTTGTAACCCTGTATCGGTTCAGTGTCGTGTCCATTAATCTAGTCATCTGTCTACACCATTTTGGGTCCACTATCCTTAAAACAACTTAATTAATTATTTGATTAATAACTTAATTAAATATTAATTATTTAGATTAGGCTTTTAATTGGGCCTTTAACTGCGCTTTTACGGATTGGGTCTATAATTTTAAATGAATTGGGCAAAAAATATGAGGCGCAAACAATATATTTATATATCTTTAATATATAAAAGATATATAAACATATTTTATTACATGTCTTTAATAACATTTTGATTAATTATTTTATAGCAACACATCCCCATTCCGCAAGATTAAGTGAAGTCATCCGCACAACTCACAAGTATTCACAACTATTTAATATAAAACTTCCATCACTGACATTTTCTTTTTTTTCTTTTTAAGGAATTACTGAGCACACACTTTTGAATTCGTGGTCAATTGAGATAACGAGTCCTTTACATAGTCTTTTTTTTTTTTTGGAACTGACTTTTCGTAGTCTAATTTGGGGTTTATCTGACAATATTATGGTTGATTTTATTTATATGCTTAGGCTTACTTATTTAAAACATTCTTAAATTTTTAGTGTTTTTTCAAGTTTAACTTATTCTTTTATTTTTAATAATTAAATATATAAATTTTTAAAATTATATTATAATTTTATCTTTCGATTACATTTGGGTAAAATTAATAACTAAAACATAATTAAATTATAACTAAAATTTTAATTATTAAACATAATAAGAAAATATAACTTTTATTTATATAATCAAAGAGAGAGAAATGAATTTTATTATTCAAAGTACCAAAATAACAAATTAAGTGTGTGTATATATATATATATATAAAACCAAACAATCAAGCTTGCAAGTTAAAAAATTTCAATATAAAAAAACTGATAAAGTTAAAGTTTTTTTTTTTTTTTTTAATTTTTTTAATTTTTAATGTTGATTATTTAAGTCAAAAGCCATATTTAACCATTGTACTTAAATAAAGATAAAATTACCTATGATTAAGTAGTACTTTGGTTCTTAAAAAAAAAGGGAGTAATTTGGTAATTAATTTGGTCAAAATGTGATTAGAGTTAAAATTGATATAATTTTAAAATTTTATATATTTAATGTTTAAAAATAAAAAACTACTAAGATTAAAGAAAAAGGGATAAAAATTCAAGATTTTTTTAGGTAATATTCAAGCCATATAAGAAATTGCTTGATATTAGGTTGACCTCTATTGTTTCGAGAAAAAAACATAAATTTTGAGATTGTTATTTGAAATAATAAAAAACTCAAAAAATAAATATTTCCTAAAATATTTTTAACATAACTATTTTGTTTAGAAGAATATGTATTTTTAAAGGGTGGCCATATTAACACTTTTTAAAAGATTGTTGGTATGGGGTTTTTCCTAGCAGGTCCCAGACCTTGAAGCCACCATTCACCAAGACTAAGTTAGAAGTGTTGGATCTGGATCAATTGAAAGGTGGGTTGCTTTGTTTTTGGGTCAAGGGAGCTTGCAGGAGAAGGGAAAAGGAAATGAAACAAGCATTAGAGAGTTAAGTGATTCAAGCCTTTGGCTTGGAGCATACACTCATCAGTGACTGCATTTTTAGAATAAAGACTTAAAAATATTTAGGTTGGAGTAGAGTTCTGCCACTGCTTATCTCTCCTTCATGAAAAGAGAGGAGTGAGTGTATTTAAACTAAGTTCTCACCTTAGGGATTGAAATGAGTGGGCGACATAACTGCTTTTGATTTGTGACCAGCAATTCAAATGGCAAAACAGGTTGTGGAGGTGCATAGGGAGGTCAAACAAAAACTTGAGGAGGCCAATCATAAATATAAGCAAGCTGCAGAAAAGCACAATAGGAAACAAACTTTTGATGTAGGGGATTATGTGATGGTTAGGCGGGAACGATTTTCAGTTGAAACTTACAACAAGTTTTAGCCATAGAAATATGGGCCTTATACTGTTAGAAGGAAGATTAATGACAATGCTAATTGATGTGCTCAGAAATAACTCCGATCCCTAGCACACGTGTAGGCGATCTCCTGATCCTGCAAGATAGCAAGTTAGAGGGTCCAGGCGATGTGCCTGGGGGACCACTCCGATGCTTAAGTTAGAAAGGATGGAGATTGATAAGTTTTTAGCTGTAGAAAGTGTTTAGAATTACGTTACCCGTTTAATGGAGAAAATAGCTCTTTTTATAGTGGAGTGTTCAAGGTGCCGAATCCTCTTTGGAATCGGATTATTCCTTTTCAGCATTGTATTTGGAGATGAATTCTGGTTTCATGATCGGATATGAACTGCTTGGGCGAATCTCTGGTTCGTCTAGGGCGATCAGTTTATATTTAGGATGCATCACTAATGTAGTTGATCTTCCTAAAAACATGACAATTTCTAACATTTTTAATGTAGTTGATCTGACCCTTTACCATTTTGTTGACGAGCCACTGTATTCAAATCATGAACCCAAGTTGAGGAGATTGATACGAAGAAAGCCAGTGTGAAGTTTATGGACCAATTGGATCATAAAAAGCCCAAGCGATTTTAGGGTTTTACAGTAAATACATAATGAGTCATAATTTTCAATTCGGGATGAGTTATGATGCCTAATGTATCAAAAAATGCTAATTTTAGCGCTCTGTGACTACTTATCCCAACTAGTTTGGATAAGGTTATTTTGCCCTTCAAAATTAATCCTTCAGACCACTTTTGAACCACTTTTAGTTTGGACTTAATTTTTAAATTTTTGTAATGGGTTCAATTTTACATTATTTTATTTCGTTAATTCTTTTTAAAGTTTCTAAGATATATTTAAACCTCCAATTTATTATTTTGAGGGCGACATTATTTTTATCAATTACTCTGAAAATTCAAACTCCGTCAACTAGTACTCATGTAGTTATCACAACTTGGAGTTATTATTTTGAGGGGGACATTATTTTTATCAATTACTCTGAAAATTCAACTGCGTCAACTTGTACTCATGTAGTTATCACAACTTGGAGTTAGTGCTTCTTTTTCTTATTTTCTTCTTCCTATTTCATCCAAACTCAGTGCTAAGAGAGACAAATTTATGCTGGGAGTCTATTAAAAATGCTATAAATGATGTTGAGATTATAATAGTAGAAGTATAGATTGTACCTAGCTAGCTACACACAAATTTATTTTGAATTTGATTATATAATATAATAATATAGCATTATTCAAAAATAAAACTTTTATTTTTAGCATCTTTTATCAATATCATAATAAGTAAATGTTTGTTTTTATTATATGTAATACAGAATGTTAAAAAAAGAGAGTGAAAATTTGAGTGTTAAATGAAAGGAGAATGAAATTTTGTGTTAATTGAAGAGAGATAATCAAAACTTAAAATGTGAATTTCAAATTATTACAAATCAATCCAGCTCCAACAAACATTGAATTCGTAGAACGTCTATACTGGGCGTAACCATTAAATTGACTCAATTCATTTAATGACTTTGACCTTTCACAATATATTTTGCCCTCAATTCTTTCATTTCCCGATGTGGGATTAAGCCAAATTCTAACAGCTATCGCTCACATAGCTTGCTCTATGAAACTTTGAATTTGAATAGCACATAAACATTGTTCTCCAGAAAATAACGACAATTGGTGATGCCCACCTCAATCAAGTGAAACCACGCTAGTCGCCAATTTTGATTTATGCACAAAACTGCAGTTATTGTCAATAATACCATGAAATAAGCCACCAGAAAGCTCACATAAAAAATGCCCATGTCTATGAAGCCACTCTCCTCTTTACCATTAGTTGAAACTCTGGGAATAGGTGATGGTGATATTTTTGTAGTGCAACTCTTTGGAAGTGGCAGTCCACAAAGGAGAGGATTTCCGTCATAGCTACTCTCATCAAAAGTAGCAAATTGTGCAACTCTCTCAGGTGTCTTTCCAGATAAGTTATTATGTGCTACACTGAAGACGGCCAGAGAATGTAGTTGAGTGAGCTGAGGAATTTTCCCCTCCAAATCATTATAGGAAAGATCCAAACTCTCAATTTGACTCAAGTTTGAAAATGTTGATGGAATTGATCCTGTCAAATTGTTGTGAGAAAGATTCAATGCTTTGATCATCCCAAGATTTCCAATTTCTGGAGGAATTTCTCCATTAAAATTGTTATTGGAAAGATCCATTCCAGAAAAGTAGTAGAGGATACTTTGTTGGTAAGAATACGTATTCCACTTTGTTGTAAAATCCAAAGGTTGTGGATCAGTTCCTGGATATATAGTGCCAGACCCCTCGGTAAACTTTATACAAGGAAGAATAGGGCCAGAAATATAATTATGAGATAAATCAAGCAACTTTAAGGTGTCCAAATTGCACAATTGATTTGGAATTTCACCTTCAAGGTTGTTATAACTTACGGAAAGATAGCCCAATGAAGAAAGATTACCAACCCATTCTGGAATAGTTCCAATCAAAGAATTATGTCCGAGATCTAATGTTATCAAGTTAGAGCAATCGTAGAATGCATCTACAATTGATCCTTGTATTCTATTTTCAGATAAGTAAATGTGTACTAACTGTGGAGGGTTAAAATTTGATGGTAGACTTCCAGAGATGTTGTTTTTTGAAAGGTCCAAACCTCTAAGAAAAGACATATTCCCCATCCACCCTGGGATCATACCTGAGAGATGATTATCACTAATATCCAATAAATCCAACAAGAAGCAGTTAGATAAGCTATCAGGGATATTTCCCGTGAATTGATTTCCATCCAATTGTAAAACTTGCAAGAAGCTAACATTGCCAAATGAATCAGGAATGCTACCGTTGAAATCGTTTCTAGACATTTTCAAACTTTGTAACATTGGCAAAGATGCTCCAATTCCCATTGGAACATGCCCATGGAAACCATTACTGGAGATATCTAACTCTAACAAATTCATATGAGAATGAATTGACTGGATAGGCCCTGAAAGAGAATTATTGGCTAAATAAAGTTTTTCTAGTTTTGTGTTGTTCTCTAACAACCAAAACGGAAAGCCTCCCTCCATTTTAATATGTGAGAGATCAACAGTTTGTAAATTACGCTGGTAGTAGAGGAATTTGGGAAATGCTCCAGCATATCCAAGACCAGACAAAACAAGAGTCTCTAATTGAAATTTTGGGATTGAATTATGCACCACTAATTCTGAATAGACCTCATTATCCTTACCATCCAAATACTTGAGTCCTGTATTGTTGAAGAATGGACTAAGTGATATTGGGATATGAAAATGATTTTTCGAGAGACTTAATTCTTGAAGGGATGTCAAACCCCCAAGGGGCAAGATTTTTCCTGTAAAATAATTGAAAGAGAGATCTAATAGTCGAAGGGATGTCAAATTTGCTAGACACCAAGGCAACGTACCATTGAGATCATTAAATCTCATATCTAGCACTTGGAGATGTTTCAACTTGCATATGCCTGAAATTTATTTGTACATAAAAATTTTAGGTAGAATCCTTGATGTTTGTGTGAGGAAGAGAGAGAGAGAAGAGAGCAGGTTGATCAACATTACCTTGGGCCAGCGGTATGCTGCCACTGAGTCCACAACCATTCAATGATAAAGTCTTCAGAGAGGTCAGTTTTCCAATAATTTGCAGGACATTTTTGTCAGTAGTAGATGAGTTCAAGTGTAAATGTTCCAGGTTCTTGAAATTAGGCAAGCCTACAATACCAACAATAAAAGAAGAGTTTAAAATGATATATGCAAGATTAAAACAAGAAATTAATTGATATTATTGTAAGGTAGAATTTCCATCTTTAATGCTAATTATCCCAAAGAAAAAGAAAATAACAACAACGTCCAAACTTTCCTTCTCTTTCCTTTCCCTCTATCTCTTCCCTTTTCTTTCTTCATACTAGCAAACGCTAAACAAGTTAATTAATAATGAATTATTATGGAAGTGAAAAGTCATAATTTACCTTGAACTGGTAGGGTGTTTGTAAGAGAACACAGAGACAAAAATTTAAGAGAAGGCAGTGCTCCAAGACTTTGAAGGGAGTTTTCATTCAAAGAAGATGAGTCCAGGAACAACTCTTCTAAGCTGGTCAAATTATGCGACTCTGTTTAAAAAGAGCAACAAATTTTCAAGATATTACGCATAGAACATACCAAATATATATATATATATATATATATATATATATATATATATACACATATTATATAACTTAAAAAACAAAAATTTTAGGTATCATTGCTATTTACTACAACTTACCTTCAACAAATATTTTTCCTTTGAAATCATTGTTTCTT
>CATKHJ010536836.1:0-14293 GCA_949750685.1 Vernicia montana
TCAGAACTAGGAAATAACTCAATAGATGAATCTGTAAAAAAGAAGGAGTCAGTAGTAATGGAATTGTGAAACTTTGAAAGAGTGGAGAACATTGTTGTTTCCCAAAAAGTAACATGACGGGAAATGCATAATTTATTAGAGATAGGATCCCAACAACGATATCCTTTATGTTCAATTCCATATCCCAAAAAACAACATAAATAAGCACGAGGTTCTAATTTTGTGTATTCATGGGGTTGCAGAAGAACAAAACTGGCACAGCCAAAAGTTTTATGCATTGTATAATCTGGTATTTTACCATGCAGTTTTTCAAAAGGAGATAAATTTTGGAGAACTAAAGTAGGAATTCGATTAATGTTATAAACAGCAGTGAGAACTGCTTCTCCCCAAAAATTTTCCAGGCATGAGGCAGAGATGAGAAGTGCACGGACAGAGTATAAAATGTGTCGATGTTTTCTCTCAACGCGGCCATTTTGTTGAGAAGTATGAGGACAAGAATGTTGAATGATCGTGCCCTATTGAGAAAGAAAATGAAGTAATGAGGAATCTTTATATTCCATAGCATTGTTTGTTCGAAGAATTTTAATTTTACCGGAAAACTAAGTGTGGATCATATTTGCAAATGTAATATAGATTTGTGATAATTCAAATCGATTTTTTAAAAAATAAATCTAAGTATAGCGAGAATAATCATCAATAAATAAGACAAAATAACGATAACCATTTATTGTAGAGATAGGAGAAGATCCCCAAATATCTGAATGAATTAAACCAAACAGAGTATCAGAAATAGAATTATTATTATTGAAGGATAATGCAGGTTGTTTGGCAAGTTGACAATCAAGACATTTAAAAGACTCAAATTTCGTAGATCCTAACAATCCACGAGAAATTAAAGATCGAAGTTTACTAGCAGAAGCATGACCAAGGCGAAGATGCCATTGGTAACTGGAAGAAGCAGTAGTAGTAGTAGCAGCTGAGACAAGTTGGTTTGGAAGATGAAGAGATACAAGCTCAAATAATTGTCCCACTCTGCGACCTGTCCCAAGAGTTTGCTCCGTTTGCGGATCCTGTACCTGACAACCAGAAGAAGAGAAAATAATATTTAGTCCTTTTTCACATAACTGACCAACAGAGATAAGATTGAGAGATAGGTCAGGAATACAGTAGGTGTCAGAGAGATTGAGATTGGGGGTTGATACATGACCAATATGAGTGATGGGCATCTGATCTCCATTTGCTGTATGTATGGGTGGTAAGGAATAGGTGGATTTGGCAGAGGATAAGAGATTAATATTAGTGGTCATATGGTTACAGCATGTAGAGTCGAAAAACCAAGGAGAATTACCTGGAGTGACAGACATAGCGGGAGATTGATTTAAAGAGATAACCTATTTAAGTAGAGCTTCAAGATCTCCTATAGTAATGACAGAAGATTCTTCTGTGGTAGCAGCAGTGACAGAGGTAGATCTAGACTTGGAGAAATGTTTGGATTTAGAATATCCACCCTTTGGTCGCAGTGGGCGAGTTGGACAATGTTCAAGAATGTGACCATAACCATGACAATATCTGCATTCTACACAGTTTGCAAAACTATGACCAGATTGATTACAATTCTTACATAGGTGACTGCCAGATCTCTGATTTGATGACCGAGTAGTTGCAAGGGCCAATTCAGAAGTTGGTTGTTTTCCCAGACCAAGTCGAGTCTCCTCAAAGATAATTTCTTGTATAGCTGTATCCAAGGTGGGAAGAGGATGTCGATGTAGCAGAGAGACACGAACAGCCTCATAATCAGGTCGAAGAGCCATAAGAACTTGAATCAGATGAAGATGATCTTCACTGATCTTGGCTTGGGACAACTGATTCCAGATCGATTGTACTTGAGCAAGAAAGTCATTTACAGACTGACCAGAATCTTGTTTGAGGTTGTCGATAGTGGTCCATAACTGAAAATAGTGTGCAAGACCGGTAGTTTGATACCGATTTGCTAAGAAATCCCAAATTTCTTTTGCAGTGTTATATTGAGCAAACTGAATGTAAATGGCAGGAACAGATGTATTAAGGAACCATGTGATGATCTGATGATTTTTGCTATCCTAATCTTCGAGGCGATCGGCAAATTTGACATCAGATTCATCTGGTGCTTTGATTGGTATAGTAATATCTCCAGTGATAATGCGCCAGAGTTTGCGACCAATTAAGAAACTTTTTATTCCTTAAACCCACAAATTATAGTTAGATCCATT
The DNA here is from genome assembly GCA_949750685.1 of Vernicia montana. NCBI lineage: Eukaryota > Viridiplantae > Streptophyta > Magnoliopsida > Malpighiales > Euphorbiaceae > Vernicia > Vernicia montana. The sequence goes on from CATKHJ010536836.1 coordinate 2,250, forward strand.
CAGAACTGTTGCAATTGGTTTGGAAATATCTGATTTCTCCATTTTAAGCGATATTAATTGAAATCAATTCACAGAGTCAGAATTTGGAAAATCAGACACTAAAAATGGATTCAGGAGGTCCAAAAACCTCAGGAACCAATCCGGTTTTATTAAAAATCGGGACAGAAACAGTCGAACCGGTTGGTCAAAATATTCTGAATCGGTTTGGTCAAAGGCGGAACCAGGAGGCGAACCGGATCTGGGCAGGGCGCAAGTCAGATCTGGGCAGGACGCGGGTCGGTTCGGTGAAGGACGCGAGTCGGGGCAGGTCGCGGGTCTTCAGTGGACGCTACAGGCTGATGTTTTGACACGTGTCATAACGTGACTGGTACACGTTTCAATGACGTGGCAGTTGCCACGTGGCAGAAGGAAGCTGGGTTGCTGACATGTCGATGACGTGGACTGACAACTGCTGACGTGGCGCTGAGCTGGCTCGTCTTCAAGCTTCAGATGGCGCGTGCGGCGCGTTCGGAGAGTGGGCTCAGTCGCAGATGTTCTACCGGAGCGTGAAGGCGCGTGTCAACTCCGATTAAGCTCCAAAAGGTATCAAAATTTTTCTTATGATGGGAGCTTTACAATGGTGTGGTCAAAATAAATTTCTGACGTGGGCATGAAGATGTTTTCAGAAGGGACTGAAGCTGCGTTTTTAAAAAAAAATTTGGAAACAAAGACAGAGGCTGGAAATACTGGAAATTTTAACTAAGGCTGGGCTTTGATACCATGTTAATATATTTACTAGAAACAGAGACAGAAATGAAATGATTTTGTATATATATTTGTGTATTTTACAAGAGAACAAGTATGGTATTTATAGAGCTCTAATGCCTTCAATGAAGGCTTGATTGAAGGCTGCACATGGAGAGGTTAGCTAAGGTGGCAGAGAGCTGCACATGAAGATGTTAGTTTAGTCCAAGATTGGGTGCAAAGTGGGTGAGTCGTTTTGACTATGTACAAAAGTTTTCACATTAACATACCCTTTGTCATATATATAAAATTTGTGTTTCCTTATATATAAAGATTTTAATTTTACAAGTGTGATATATTTTATATCTATAAGCTCATATCACATGGACTCGTTAGGAAAAGATTAAAAAAACTCAAAGAAATTTTATTCATATATGTGGGAGAATCATACCAATTATGATTCTAATCACTTATTATATATATTAATATATTAAATTTAAATATATGTCAAATATGAGTATGTTGGTCACTAGATTGTTAGTTATGTTATTAAATAATAACAAAAATATTATAATTTGTATATAAATAAATTACCGTCATATGATAGAAAATTTTTTACCTATGAAGAAAGAATGAAAGACAAATATACCTATATGCCTTAAAAGATCAAATTTTAAAAATTATAAAAAAAAAATTACTATATCATTGGATTTAATAGCATTGCCAGAGGGATGATTAACAATAATAGAGAAATAAATTAAAAAACTAAGTCGATTTTTTAAATATAAAGTAAAAAGTTAAGGCTATTTGAAAGACTAAAATTTTATAAATAATAGAATTAGTGATCTCACTTGATAGGGATTGCTAAAAATATGAGAAACTAAGTTTTAATAACACTAATCATATGAATTAGCTAAACTTGTGAGATTATTAAGTCAAATATGAATTATATATACTAATTATAATGTTATTTACTAATAATATGATTTATTTAAGCAATATCGTGTATTAAACGAGCTATAATTTTTTAATATCAAATCAGAGCCACTATGTCATTTGACTTTGATATAACGGTCTATTTTAGTTTTAAAGAGGTGTTCAGCATTTCAAATAGCTATATTTGCCTGAATAGTACTAAACAAATTGTGAGCATGACAATCAACAGTTGCACTAGAATCTATGTAATTTTAAAGATTTTAAATGTGAGATTTAGTGGAAGTCAAATTTATGGAAAGAAAAAAAAAATTATGAGTATCACAATAAAAATTCATACAACAAAAACTCATACATGAATAGTGCAACACAAAATGTGAGCACGATAAAAAAATAATAAAAAAAAAACAAGAAATATAATTAGAAATAATTTAATATTCACTAACAAGTACACCTACAACTTGAGTATATGTTCAAGTTGGAATCCTTAAATTGTAAAAAATAAAATTCAAATTTTCCATTTTCACATCTCAATCTCAATATAAAGTAATAAAGGAATGGACTAACTCTCTTATCTCATTCCCTTTCTATGTATATAGTTGGCAATAAGCAAGTGAATAGATGGGTCACAGAGATAAGATTATGCTAGCCACATGGGAAACACTAGTAATGGAACAGTTTAAAGATTTAACAAATCTTCATTTCCGATCCATTGATGAAACTCATCCTTAATAGAGAACTTTATTATTTTTCAGATTTATTGTTGTTTCTGTTAAGAGAAAAAGACTCCTGAGATATATTTGTGCTAGCTTATGATTTGTCCCCATCTTTCAAGAGAGTGGATATGTAGTGAGGGTGCTTTTACTTTGATGCAAAATTTAGCCAGGTGAGAGTAGTTTTTTTCTTTCCCATTATTTTTTTAAAATTTGATTTGGACAGGAACTCGAGATTTTTCAGATATCGAGACGATTTTAATGCGGTTAAGTCTTGCATATATTGAGTGTATACACCAATCCAATGATATAAAAACACATAGAGTAAATAAAGGTATTGATTTTTTTTACAGGACAAAAAATAGATAAAAGAGTCATATCGACTAAAATATCTTATTACTCATTGATTTATGTAGTATTTGATAACACCATTTAATATTTAAATTAAAATTTTTAGCACTTAATCGTTTTAAGTTTGTTTGATAATTACATCTTAAAAGTCTAAATTAAGTAAAAAACCACTTAAAATGATAAGTCAAAATTTTTAACTTAAAATTTATAATGAATGTAATAAGTGATTAAATTTTTAAATATTTTTACTATTTAAAAATTATATCACTTATTTTATTCAGCAGTTAAAATTCAAAACTTAAATTTTCAGTACTTAATTTTCAGTTTTACAAAACACCACCTTACTATATGAGATAAATTTATACATTTAGGTGGTGTTTAGTAAATTAAAAACTAAGTACTGAAAAATTAAGTGTTAAATTTTAAGCGCTAAATATAATAAATACCAAAATTTTTAAGTGCTGAATATAATCAATCTGTTTGATAACTGTTATTATTGAAAATTATTAAATTATTTTTTTGAACATAACTAACCATGTGATATTGATATTTAAGTTTTAACCATTAAATACAATTTTGAAATTTTAAAAAAATTTAGAAATACTTATCATATTAGGATAATATTTCTCATAATTTTTTTAAAAAATAAACATTATTAAACTTTAAATGATTATTATAAAAACGGATAAATGATTATAAAAAAAATTAAAAATATGTTAAAAGTGTAAAAGTTACATATTAAAAAATTTAAAAATATGCTAAGAGTATAAAAGTTATTTTAATAAAAAAAATTTAAAAATTAATAGCTGAGCGTATTCAGTAGAAATTTTAAATAAAATATTTTAACTTACCATTTAAAATGATTTTTTATTTAATTGAAAATTTTAAATTGAATCACTTTATATTATCAAATTATATATATATATATATATATATATATGTCATGAATTGTGGTTGAAAAATGACTCAAATATATCAACTGGACACCACTACTTTGGTAAGGTTTGTCTACCCATATTTGAGAAGCAAATTGAATATAATCAACTATCCTTTTATCAAATATTGTTATTACATATTTCACTGTTTGGATATATTTTGTTCATATTGTGGCAAGTGGCATCCATACCAACATTTTAATCTCATGTTAAATTCATCTTCTCATGTCATTTGATTCAAAATTATAAATTAAAAATCATATCATTCTCCTAGTGGAATTAATTTTTTTAAAAATTTAGTTCCAATTTGAAATTAAATTTATATCTTCAAAATCCTTAAAAAGCGTCAAAATTATTATTAATTTTTTTAATAATATAGAAAGTTAAAAGCAAATATTTTTAATGTACAAAAAATTAGTAATATACATTATATTGGACTATTAACTTAGTGGTCCAATATTTTTTTTATATTGTGAATCATATAACAAAATTAACTCTTCTTTTTATTTTAATAATTCTTATCGAATTATGAAATCTCACATGGATAGGAATATTTAAATTTAAAATTTATTATAAAAATGTCAATCAAATTATATCTTATCGATAGTGGTCGAACATTTATCTACAATGAAAACAAATAACAAGTTCAAAATCTTCTCACATAAATTTTTTATTTTAATAAATTTGATTATGACTAAAAATTTCAAACTATAGATATTATAATTCTAATGTAGGTTTGCTACGAGAGAAATTATGAAAATCTAAGAGTTAATTAATCCCATCTTTATATAATCATGTCTTACAAAGTTACAAATTGGGGACGAAAGTTAATGAGGACTACAAAGTATCCTCTATAGGGGGTTTCCATTTTCCAAAAATAAAAGTAAAAAAACTTCTTGATTACTTCATTTCTCTTTTTATATTTTCTCTCAAACTATTACTGATTTAGACATCGGAAACTCTTCAAGAATTAGCTCGGACCTTTGATCCTACTTTTTCTTCCATGCAAATTCTATGATCCCTTCATCAGCAATATGAGACAATTTTAAACTCATCAAAAGTTAAGTAACCAAGCATATAAAGTTACTAAGTGAGCACTAACCAGCACAAATATTATTTGATAGCGACGAATAGGTGGCTAGAAACATAAAAATGTGGGATCAGTACTCTTAATTCTTATCCAAATAATTAAATCATTTTATCTTTGATTAATTATTGTGCTTTTTTAATGAGCCTATGGCAGTTTAAAGTCATCACTTGGACATGCATTGTAAGGATTAGAAACCCAGACAGTGTTGTGCACCAATCAGATGAAACGGCTGATCAAATCTAGCTAAAGTTGCCCTGTAAGTTGTCTACTTTTGTAGATAAATATTAGATTTAATAGCACTAATTTAATATATTTTTAGATTTATTAAAGATAAAACTAGTATAAACTTTTCATAATACGCAAAATATTAAGAGATTCAAATTTTAAAGTTATTTTTCCTATTAAAAATTACATAATACAAAATTTACTCTCTAATCTATCAATGAAAGCAATAATTAAATTAAACTTTGTATTTGAGACTCTGATATTAAATGCATGCAATGTTATTTAGATATTGACAAGTAGATTTTTTTTTTTTTCATTTTATGGTAAAAGATTTGATTTTTGGAGTCAATATTTAATTTGGAAAATAATTTTTTAATGTATAATTTGCATACGAGGATGTTTCATAATTGAAAAGAGAATATAATTAACTGATAAAAATAAACATTTATTACCATTAAAAGAATTTTGTATTTTATTGATTAATTACTTTATTTTATTCCAAAATATCATAAGGTGACATTTCGAGAGTTCAAAAACACTTTTGTTATCCCTCCAAGTTCCAACCATTCTGAAAAATAGTTGCCCACACTAAGTATTAGGCCAGTTTAATTTCATTTAGATAGTACAATAATCCGTGGTCTTCCTAATTAAGAAATATGTATAGGATGTGGGATTATAATGTAGGTGAAAAAACATTTAGATATAACCGATGTGGGATAATTTTTTTTTTTAAATGCGTAAGTTTTTTACAACATATTATTATCTAGTTTCATTGACCAAACAAGCCTAAAATTCATCCTGCTTTTTCAGAAACATCAACTAGAAAAGCTGTATAACAATGTCATACAGCATATGTTTACAAGATTAATTGAAAGAAAAACATCAGAACCAACAATTAATTAATGGATCCAGTGAGGTTAATTGCATGCATGTCTAATTTTCTAATTTTCTATTTAAAAACAAATTAAAAACACAACAAAACCTGATTTAATTTTTGTTTACATGATCTAACATAATACAGTAATTATATATCAAAAACTCATTTTCCAACTGTATATTGAGGTACAAAATTTAAACTTAGTAATAGTAATATTATAATTATACTAATTAGCAACAAAATTTAATTAAATTAAACTATAACCAAGAAAAATCTTTCTTCCAATTGACTTCATCATTACTAAAATAAAACCCATCTTCTGTAACTAACCAAGAACATTTCTTGAAAAGGCTACACCGATAAATATCTCTAGGAATCTTAAACGCATCGAATTGTCTTCTTCTATCATCCCATTTCATAGTACACAAATAATGAGTAGTTCCCCATATATTTGTCCTAAGACTCCAACTGAAGTCGTCGCCTTCTTGGAGGGCCCGACCGCCGAGTTCTTCCATGTCAGAAGAACACCATATAACTAAGGGCAGTGATGAGTTGTTGGTAAAGCCATTTATAACACGAACATCGTACTCGATCCCTGCGTAACGCTCCGGTTCATATAGAGATAAGAAAATTACAAGTATAGCAAGGCAAAATATGACAAGAATTTTAGTGCTAATTTTCATGTTTGTGGAGAAGGAGAGTGTGAGAGAAATGAAATGATTGATTTTTTTTTTTTTTTATTTCTTAGTCTGCTGTTTGTCTTGTTGAAATATCTTTGTATATAAAACAAATATGAGCTGTGTTTGGAAGCTTAATTATTGATAAAATCTGTGCAGATATCTTTACAGGTGTGTTTGGTTGATAATTATATTTGCAATTTGCACATGAGATTATACTCTAATTATCATTAATTAGTTTGAATTGGAATTGTATTTAATTAAAACAATACCGGTTAATTATGTAAAATTGCTTTATTAGAATGAGAATGTTTCCATAGATATGGATCTAACTATTCTAATGAGAATATACCAAAAAATAATTTCATATCTTTAACGGGTGGTTGAAAAAATTACAATATTAAAATTGATTTGATGCGTTAGTTATAAATTTAGTCAAAAAATAATTTATGCATGGATGGCCATATTGATATTTTTCTTTTAATTTTTAGAACTCTCACTTTTTTTTTTTATCATTTAAATTGATTAAAATACTCTTATTATATTATTTAGCTAATAATTTTATGACAAAAGAAAACTTATTTTTATTTTTAATTCATAAATATTATTTATTTTTAATCAACAGTAAAAATAATAATAATATATTATTTATATTTATATTATATTTTATATAAAAATTATATATTTAATAAATGCTTTTTATCATCATATTTTTAAAAAAAATATAAATAAACAATTTTTATGAAGTAAAAATCATAAATAAAAAATATATAAGCAAATAAAACTTAATTCTTTCTTTCTCTCTCTCTTTTAAAATATAATTTATTTTCTTTTTTGTGAAATTAACCATGGCCCAAGTTAGCATCTCAAAGGCATTTGCTATAATTCTTGTGATAGCGGTGGCCTTTTCGGCAGTTTCAAACTAGGGAGCGCCTGCACCAGCATCCGGAATGGATGTCTGTGCTGGGTTCTCTTCGCCGGTTTCTGATGCCGTTGTTGGATTGTTTCTTGTTGTTTCTCTTCTCGGTTTGTTGAATTATCAAATCGAATTAAGCGAAGAAGGAATCAATAACAAAAGTGTAATCTTTTATGAATTAAAAATAATAATAAAAAAGACTAAAAAGTTAAAAGTAAATGAAACTTAAAATTTCTTTGCTTGTAAGAATTATTATTAAGACTAAAAAGTTAAAAGTAAATGAAACTTAAAATTTCTTTCCTTGTAAGAATTATTATTATCTTTCCTAAAAAAAAAAGGAATTATTATTAGTTATAAATGCAATAAGGGTATAGTAATCAATTTCAATAATAAAAAAGAAAGTGAAAGTACTAGAAATCAAAATAGGAGTGTCAATATCGCCACCCTTTATGCATTAGTGTTTTTAGCAATTATATAACCTGAGTCATTTATTATATAGTGGAATCAAAATGGGTACTTGCAATCAAATGTTGATGATACTTAACTTTGAAGGTCAGTCTTATTAGTAGAGAGTTTGATCATTTTTTTTATTGATTATGATTCGATTTTTGGGCCAGTATTTAAGAGATAATTTCTGAATATATAGGCCAAGCATTAAGAGTACATTTTTAAACTTGCCAAAAAAAAACTTAGTCTCAATTGATACGTAAACTAATTCAAAAATACTCCTAATCGATTAAAAAAAAACGTTGATAATACTTTTATAAGGAAATATTAGTAGAATTTATTTTATGGAGGGCAAACATAAACTTATTATTTTTTTTTTCTTAGACTATTTATAGATACATCCTTCTCTTAATTTATGTATTTAAAAATTATCTTTTAAATACTTATTCTAAAAATAGCATTGAGTTAATAGTTAAATAATTCCTGCAAGATATTAGGGTTTAAATCCTGAAAACCTTTTTCATTTAAAATTTTCTATATGCCAATAAATAAATAAATGTGTATATATTGATTATTTGATATGGCAGGTACAAATATATTATGAAGGAGTCGATCGGATGCATATGACTATACAATTTAATTTTTAGTATTAAAGTTCAAATATATGTATTATTTTTAATCAAAGATATGTATTTAGAAAGACTTTAATACACTAACTAAAATTGATACGTAAATTATATACAGAAATTCCATTGGTAAACCAATAATTGTTTGTTATACCAAACATAACGTATTATGGACAAAAAAAATTGAAAAAGCTTCCATTTATATATTAGCAATTGAAGTTTGTTGAACTTTAAAGTTTAATATGAATATCTTATGAAAAGTAAAAGTAATTCTAGAATATTTTGTAATATCTATTTTTCTACCTAATTTAATTTTATTTGTTATAATCTTTTTTTTTTTTTGAAAATTATTTGTTATAATCTTTATTCACTCATAATTAAAGATTAAAATAAAATAATATATATATTCAAATTTGAATCTCTCTTTTTTAACACTTAAATATATAGAGGGTTTTTTTTTTTTTTTTTTAATCCTTCTCAATTTTTTTTTCCGACTCATTACTTAATTCTGGGTTATTAACATAATTCATTTCAATTTGTTAAGTTGTGAAATTAGATTTGACTATACCAAAAATAAAAGCTTAAGTAAGTATATATTTTCCTAAAACTATAATCTCAATAGAATAAAATATCCGAACTTTAATTAATGTTAACTCATATTAGTGATTCTCTTTCATCATATGCTAAATGCCATCCATTTATAAACATGATAAGAAAAGTACTGGGATATATAGAAATTAATCCAAAGCTTCTTCTCTTTTGAATACTGTTAAATATTCTAACAGAGTAGTATTTATACTTCCATTTGGCACCATAGCAACAACTTGGAGGCAATGATGTGACCTAAAAAAAAGACCTATTAAATTACGAGCAAGTGACTTTTCTAAGATTTTATATATATATATATATATATATATATATATATATATATGTGGCTGCAATTAAAATTCGAATTCGAATTCGAAATTTTTCGATTTTAAAAATGATTATAGTATCATTAAAATAAAAATTCATTAATTTTCTAAAAATTTTAGATATTATATGTATAGTCTTGTGTTTTTATTAAACTTCTACTTTGATAAAAAAAATTCACTATATATGTTATATAATGTAAAAAAATTCATCTTGTATAATTATTAGTCACTTCTGCCATGGAAATTGTAACTCATATATAATTGTCATGTTCCTTGATATAAAGGTACAAGCCATCACGATCCACAGGCCAATAGCACCAGTGATCTCCACACCTTAGTGCATCTCTGAGCTCATCAAACACATGAAAATGGCCGTAACCATTTGCCCATTTTTCATGTCCCAAGTGCAAGGGCTTTCTGTCCAATGTTAATTCTAAATTCCCAATTGAAACCTTCTCCAAATTGTAGGACGTGTAAGTAAGGGCACTTCACGTTGAACCATAAGCTCTGTATTGTCACCCCCAATAGTGATTAATGACGTAGCATAGAGACGAAGTTACTCAAAAGAAAAGAAAAGGGGAATTGTCTTCCTTAAATTTTAGATTTTTTAGAATATAGTTCTAGTAATATGATTAAAAGTCAAAATTACTCTCCTTAAAAATTTAGATTTGCTCTCTTATTATTAGTTTAAGAAAAAAGTTTAAAGGACATTTTGGTCTTTTACTTTAGTTGATTTAAAATATCTAAAAAGATACGTTCAAAGAGTTTAGTGGAATTAAAAAAAAAACACTTTCTTTTTTTTTTTTTTTTGAAAGTCATTGTCATACAACAAATAAAGAAAAAGACAAGAGAAAGAAGAACAAAACATATTACAAAAAATTATCCGTACTAAAGTTTAAAATTTGATGCTCATTAATTTCGTTACCGATGGATTGCCACGTGACATTAATAATTTCGTCGGTAATCCGTCGATAAATTAATAACTGGAAATTTAGATAGTTTAATAATATACCGACGAAATTATTAATGTCACGTGGCAATCCGTCGGTAATTTCGTCGGTAAATAGATATTATAAATTATTTTATTCTCTTTCTTCTTCCTTCTTTCTCTACTCTCTCCTTCTTCTCCTCTCTCTGATTCTCTTTTCTCCATTTTTGTTTGCCGCCGCTGTTCGTCGCGTCTCATTTGTGGTGGGTCTACCACCGATCACTCTGAGGTACCATTCTCCGTTTCTGCTCTCAAGTTTATTTTTTTATTTCTGTTTATTTTTTTACTTTAATTATAATTTTGTATTTTTTGTTAATTATTTGTAACGTGGTAAATTTTTTTGGGTATTTTGTAAATGTTTGTTAATTTGTTCAATATATATTGTTTAGTATTTTATAAATTTTATATAATTTTGTTAATTTTTTGAGAATTTGTTTTGTTAATTTTTTGAATTTGAATTCTTTTTGTTGATTTTTTGTAATTTATTGTTGTTGTGTTTTTTAATTAATTTTTGTAATTGTTTGTTGTTAATTTTATGTATTTTTGGTAATATTAATTTTATTTTGTAATTTTTTGTAATTTGTTTAGATGTTTCTAATTTTGTTGATTTTTTTTATATTTGTATAATGTTTTATATTTTTTGTAATATGTATGTAATTTTTATAGATATGTAATTTATTTTTTTTATGTAATTGTGTATATTTTTATTTCAGTTTTTATTTTTATTTTTTTTTCGTTGTTCTCGTTGAGTTTCGACGCTATAAGAGGTAGGTATAATAAATTTTATTACAAAAATTTTAATTTATAACTATATATATGTATAATTTGGAATTTAATTATTTATTTTATTTTGCATGTATTTGAAAATATGTTGATGTATTTTTAGTATTTGTGTATTTTTTAATAAATTTTTGTAATCGACATATATTTTGTATTTATTTTATTGAAATTGATAATTGCAAGCAAGTTATTTTAACAAGAATAAATGTAGTTTAATAATAGAATAAAAATAAAAAATAAAAAAAATTGTAAAAAGCAAGTATGCCATAAAATTACCAAAAAATTAATAATAAAAATGAAATTAAAAAATATATTAATAGTAATAAAAGAAGAAAAATAAGAATTAAAAATATCCTAAAAAATCAAGTTAATTAATATCCAAAATTTAAAAAAAAAGAATAATAATGAAAAAATAATTGTTTAATGATAATAGAATAACAATAAAAAAAAACTTTAAAAATAAGAAAGCATGTCATAAAATTCTAAAATTTGATAAACATACTAATAATACAAATGAAAATAAATTAATATTAATAAAATTTTTATAAAAATAATAAATAAAAAATATTTATTAAATAATTAGTTAGTTGTATAAAGAAAAAAAAAAATATATATATATATAGGATGAAATGAAAAAACAATTGTTTAGTGATAATAGAAATAGAATAAAAATAAAAATAAAAAAAATTTTAAAAATAAGAAAACATGCTATAAAATTATAAATTTAGATAAAAAAACTAATTATAATAATGAAAGTGAAAATAAATTATAATTATTATAATATAATAAAAATAATAAATAAAAAATATTTATTAAATAATTAGTTAGTTGTATAAAGAAAAAAAAAAA
>CATKHJ010536950.1:0-19297 GCA_949750685.1 Vernicia montana
TTTTCAACTATTATTTATGAATTTTGTAAATATAAAAAAATATATTAGTAATACTATATATATATTAATAAGTAAATATATATAAGTAATGTATAAAAAAATTAATAAAATATATAAATAATACTAATAATTAAAATATCTCCAATTATATATATATTGTGAGTTTAAACTTAAATAAAGTCTAATTTTTAAATTTTTATACATTAGATTCTACTATTTAAAAGTATCAAAAATTGAATTAAGATAAGATAAAAAAAAAAAAAATTTAAGTAGGGAACGGTGATCCCCACAGAGATGGGGATTCCTGCGGGGACGGAGATGGAAATTAAATTGTCCTTATTTATAAGGCAATGATGGAGATGAGAATTCCCTGCTAAGGTGGGGATGGGGATGGGGATGGTACCCCCGCCTTCGCCTCCGCCCCGCCCCATCCTATTGTCATCCCTAGGACAATGGCTAAGAAAGAGAGCTTATAGGTGGCCATTTAATTTTAAAAGTAAGCATATTTAGAAAGTAAAATACTAGTACTTCATATTATTGATTAATTGATAATTAATACTATTACTTTCTTTGTTTCAATATGTTAGACGTTTTAGAGAATTGTATAAATTTTTTTAAAAATATATTAAATAATTTCAATTTTAACTAAAATGAACTAATTTATTCTTATTTTACTATCATTAAAACTCATATTCTAAAATAAAGTGGAAGAAAAGTAGAGTTGGTGACAAGGTAAAATTAGAAAGAAAAAAAATACGTGGGCATATAATAGTTTGGACTTGACTATTTAATTGATTAGTTCTAACATTTTTGCAATAGTTGACTCAAACTTTTTAAACTCAATTCATTTATGAGCTTAACCTATATTCAATTCAAGTAACCTATACCCTTTCAATTCAATTTCTATCAATTTACTTATTAGAAAAGGTTAAACATAGAAGACAAACATACACCACTTAATTATTTATCTAATCTATAACTCATTTTCATGACAGATCAGAACTCCCTTAACATGGTGGAATAATTGTAGTATATTTTCCTTTTATTCCTTTCTTAACATACTTTATAAAACATTTTATATTCAGTAATTATTTGTACAAAATACCAAAGTTAGACACAACAATTGAATACGTATTAATCAAAGAATTAGAATAGCATTTATGTGCCGAAACTAACCATGTTAAAAATGTCTTGTCTTTTTTGTCGGCTGAGTTAATCATGCCTAAATCATGCATATGATTCAAGTAAACGCTTATTTCATGCAAAGTTAGAGCATGATTGGTTCAGCCCATAGTTGTTAGTTGTCGGTAGTTAATAATCAATGGTGACTTAGAGGATTAGATACTAACAATTAAAATTTTTAATTTTTAATTTTTCAAATATAAATTTATTGCTAATTATGAAATTTTGAAATGATATTTTAGCAGTGAAAAACTCAAATGCTAAAAACTAACTCCTACTCACTCATCTAAATAGGTTCCTAATTATAGAATGTCTAATCTATAATGGAAAAAAATTAAAAGTTGACATTCTGACAGCACTAATCCCCTTTAGGAATTGCAATATTTATACTTTCCATACCTTCTTAATTTTGGTGAGAAATGAATTTTGATAGACATGGTATCTCAAATTCTCAATACATGATGTGGTTTGGACTTTACCAAGATAAATACGTTCAATAAACATTTTTAAAAAATATGTATCTACTTTAAACACAATTCTATTCAATTATGTAAAACATAAACTTCAAATAGAATTTTTAAATGAGAACATTCATTTCCAATCACATTCTATTTTCAAATTCTCAATGCAAACCAAATATTCCCTTTTAAGTAATATGCAAAAAATTTATGATTTATTTGATGAATGGCCAAATCAGGTAACCTTTGAAAAGGTATAATACAAAGCCCAATTTGTAAAAATACAAGGCCTTTGATTGGTTTGATCCCGAAAACCATTCCACAGTAGGGTCAAATGGATCTTGTTTTTCAAGAAGCAGGCAAAAATTGAAGTTTCTAGGAAGTGGCCAACTTCTTGGGTTTTGGTCTATTGATAAAAAAACAACATACCCATTAACAATTTAGCCTGCACGTTGAGATCCCTGAAGATGATATGTGGGATTTTGCGAAGGCATATGGGATTTCAAGAGCAGAAAATAATAATAATAATAATAATAATAATGCAATTCAGCCCACCAAATACAAAAGTAAAGAGGTTGGGTTTGGGGTTTGAGGGCAATGGACAATTCGGCATAGACATCAACCATATCAGCCATAACAATTCACTCAAATGAAAATTTTGTACATTTGGACCAACAAATACAAACTAATTCAATGGATCTGATCAACAATGTATAGTTGTAACAAGTAGAACCAGCTGTGATTTCTGAAAATAAATTCAAATTAGAGCAAAACATCCCACTTTAACTTGACTCATCAATTTGTGCACCAGTTTGAGAAAATTATCACTTTTGGAATGGTAACCCAAGAATAGTGAATATATTTTTTTTTCGGTTCACAACTGCTTCTAATTCTATGCCTCAAAGAGTGTATCCTGCAGAACAAAACCATATTTGCATTAACATTCGGTAGCAACGTATTTCTCTTAAATGACTGATACTTTATTGCAAATAAATTACTGAAAAGCACAGAGCAGCAATCACACTCGAGGATCAATTAGTTAAGCATATGGATGCAACTCTACCTCTCTGCTAGAATTGTAGACAAACTTGATAGGAATACAATGACCGAGTCAAAATAAAGATTAAAGTTATAGAAAAGTGAACTTTGCCAACAAGATCTTATCTAAAATAAAAAAAAAAAACAAAAAAAAAAACCAAGCTTATTGAATGTGGACTATCCATGTACTTGTGTGTAGACTTTATATTAGACATCATGTTAAATGACAGTGTCTTTCAGAAAGATTATTTTATGGAAATCAGTAATGACGTCTGGTGCTGGTTATGCCAAAATACCTCCAAGTTTAATGCTGCAATTTATCTCGACTATATGGGAATTTGAATAAGCTAATCCTAGCATTCTTAAGCAAGCTTGCAAAAAATGTTAGCATTAAGCATGTCTCCTTCAAAGCTTGGTAGCAAGTATCAATGCAGTAGACTGTAGGCATGATAAATAGGTCAAACTACAGCCTAAGGGAATTTAATATTTTGTGAACTGCTTAAATTCTGCTAACCAAGGACAATTTCATACTGGCCTTCAAAAGAAAACTATAACCTTAAATTCAAAGAAAATTTACAATGGAACAGATAATAAAAGTAAAAAAAATTGTCATTTCAATCTACTATTTTTCCACTAACCTCCATCAGCCAGTTCTGATGATTGAGTCTGTTGCTCCTCAATTAAAGTTTGAACTCTCTGCAGCATAACAACAGGAACTAGTTTATAACCAGAAAGATCTCAACCAGTGATCCAAAAAAACTACAGAGAATGTTCTTCTGATTTACCTTCACAGAATTTCCAACTTCCTCTAGTTTCTGTAGTAGCATTAAGTCACCTGGATTAAGTGAATCATGCCTGAGAGACTTCGATGGGGACATCTGCAACTACATGAGGAAGAAGAAATTATACCCAAAAGTACACAGATCAAAGAGCCAGACAAAGAAGAAGGTTAATGTTATGAGTTGCCTACATTCCAAACTAAAAAGGTCTTTATTAACTCATGCAAGAAAAAACTTTAATATTTTTTGGAAGGTGGGAGGAAAAAGAGAGAGAGATGAAAAGTTTTTGAAGTAATTTGGCATATACCCGAGGGGATAAGGAATGACCTATCCTCAGACTAGGAATGTCTTCAATTGTGGAAATTTGTCTAGAACCAACTTCACTTCTCATGTATGATAGCCGCGCCAAGACAGCCTGAAAAGGACATCACGGGCAAGAAGTGGGCAAATTCCCTCCTTTTCAAATAATTTACAGAAACTACTATTTGATTAAGAGATAGTACCTTCTTGAAAGCACTTGGATTTGCAATGCCTTTAATTTGAACATCATCACTTGGTGGCCTTCTTACACCAACATTCTCAATTCTGAGAGAGTATACACCAAAAAGAGACTGCAAATATCCTGACAGCAATTGGACAGCGTTTGTAAAACTTTAAAAGATTGAAACAATGGCAAAGCCTAGAAATGAACTCCCTATTAAAAAAAAAAAAAATTGTCTCCAAGAAATGTTGAAAAGCAACACTTTTACTTAAAAGTGTGATAATAAGAACAGTGAAATAAATAGGATATAATAGTTTGGTAAGGCCTGTACTTATCAAGCACACGTTTGTTGGTGTACCCAGAGAAGTTTATACAAATTTCCAATTAAAGCAAAAATATTGAAGAAAAATATGCCTTCAAAATCTTTCATCATAAATTGCGCAATGCTTTTTAATCAATGATTATGTTTTTGATAGATGTAACTTTCATTTTCACAATGTTTTAGATAGATATAAGAAGCATCCAAATTGGAAAATTGGAAAGGATTATAAATCAACAAGAAATCCAAAATTTAATGCAAGGCTAATAAGTTTTGCTAACATTTACCTTGCTCAACTATGATATCTGCAACTGAAGGTAATAAAACATGTTTCTCTTTCTTTAACACCCCAAAACATGGAAATGCTACCGGTTTTGTAACCTGAACTAAAGAACCAAAGCGTCAGCTAATAAACATAGACAGAAAATACTTGTAATTGGACTAAAACATATTGAACATGCATGCAACAAAATTCACTTCAATTCGAAAAAAGCAAAAACCCATCAAGTCTTCAATCAAAATGGCCAAGAAACTTAACCAAAAAAAGAAAAAGAAGATCAGAGATAGTGCTAATTTACTTTGTATACAATGGCATTAGGCGTGAGATAGAGCTTTCTGGACTGAATATCCTTTCGCAAGATATATCTTCGCACTGGCAAATACAGAAGCATGAATAACCCAATCCCCCAAGCCAATATTAGCAGTAAAGAGTACATAACCCATTGGGCTGTTTGGTACTTGACAAATTCCTCTTCCATCTCTTCAAACGACGCCGTATAAAGCACTGTATCATCATCAGCTTCACTTTCTTCCCGAGAACCACCACCACGCGATTCCGATAATAAACCCCTTTCTAAGCTATCAATTTCCACAACTTCATCACCAGTCCCCACCTGAAAGATCAAAAATTGAAATTAAAAATGATTGCTTTACAGGTCAAAGTACGAAGAAACGAAAAATAAGAAAAGAAAAATAAATGGGGTTTAGCGAAAATCTTACAGATTGATCAGAAAATAGTCTTCTTTTAACGGGAGTAGCCATAGCTTCGAAGCTCCAAATGGAAGACAAGAGTTTAGGTGCTAACGTGCGCCCGATTTGCCGCTGGTTTTTCTTCTTGTGAAGAACGGTAGGACTTAGGAGAGAGCCCAAAAGCCCACTACTTGTAAAATGTTTTTTTTTTTTTTTTAAATTTATACTTTTTTAGAATTTTCCTCGCCTTTTACATTAATAATAATTCCTCAATTATTGGATTTTTTTTTTCCAAATTATTATTGGATTAATTATTGACTAATTTTGTTTTTGTTGAGATAATTTTTTTTTTGAGAGAATTTGTTGAGATAATTATTGACTAATATACTACCATACTAATTTATAATTTCTCAAAATGATTGACTTCATATTTAGCCTGAAAATACTAATCGCATAAACTCTCATAATATTAAAGTATTACAAAATAAATCAGAGACTTTTAAATGCAAAACAATAAAATCACAAAGTATTTTTTATATTTCTTCCTATTTTTTAGGAAATTAATGATTATTATTTTGGATCAACAGCATGTTTACTTTTTCCTATGTCTCTCTATAGGCATCATTGTTTTTTTTTTTTTTGGTTGTTGTAATTTCCCTCCTCACGGGATCTACAGTCAAGATTCTCCTTGCATGAAATAATAAAAGTGAATTTATATATATATATATAAAAATTAATAGGATTGTTAAGAATGAAAATAATTAAATGAATAATTGGATGTGGGAATAGATTTTACATTTATTAAATATAAGATGTTGAATAAGTTTATATATAATTGGATTCTCCAATTTCAATAGCTAATTTTTAAGGTTGACACTCTTATAACTATATGAGCTCTAACATTTCAAAGCAGATTCGATTTAAGGGAGTCAGATTAAAAACCATAAATGAAAAAGGAATTAATGAATAATAAATAAAAGAATTGTGGGCTATGTTCTCAGGTGATTCAGACAATGATCAACGTATGATTGTCAAGTGTCAACTTAAATCAAATTAACACTTAGTTGACACTTGAAGGGGAAGTGTTAAGAAATAAAAGAATTAAATGAATAATTGGATGTGAGAATAGATTACACATTGATTAAATATAAGATGTTAAATGAGTTTATATATAATTAGGTTCTCCAATCTCAATAGCTAGTTTTTGAGGTTGGCACTCTCATAACTATATAAACTCCAACATTTCTTACATTGATTAATAATTTATAAATATTAGGATAGTAAAGATTTCAAACTTGCATATTAAGATATAGATCCATATTCGAATTTTCTCAATACTAAAAAAAAAAAAAAAAAAAACTCAAATTAATTTTCAAATCGAGGGAAGTTATTTAATAATCTATGCAGGGATTGGATTAGAGGTGTGCAGTATTCGGTTAAAACCGAATAATTGAACTGAACTAAACAGATTAAGCGGTTTGATTCGGTTTTGAAAATAATTGATTCGATTTCGATTTTTAATATAAAAAATTTTGGTTATTTCTGTTCGGTTTGGTTTTTAGTACAAAAAACCGAATAAATCCAATCGAACCAAAATTTATTAAAATTTATTTATTTTTTATATTTAAACAACTTTATTTTTTTATTAAAATAATATAATGTTTTTAAGTATAATTTTTAAATAATGAATAAATTTTATTTAATTATTTAAAAAATAATTTAGTACGAGATCATTTTAAATTAAAATGTGTTTCAAATTTATTTTAATAATTAAATAAAAAGTATTGGTATGAAAATTATACATATGATAAATTTTAGATTATAATAATTAAATTTTAAAATTAAAAGCGCTAGTAATTGAATTAACATATTATTTGATAATTATTGAGAACAACTTATATAATTTTATAAACAAAATAATCTTTTTAATTATATTTTGAATTAATTATATATTTTTAATATAAAATTGAAAAATGTTGAAGTATTGATTATATAAAGTTGAAAAAATAAATTGTCAAAATTAATAATCTTTTTTAATTATAGTTTTTTTTAATTATAATTTTTTTTTGTTTTAAAAAATTAGGAGAAAATGTATTCTATGAAAACCGAATTAATCCAAGAACCAATAATTAATTATTCCAATTTTCAAAAATTATTATTCAACAAGGTCATGCATGACAATCGCATTCATGCCTTACATTACAAGTGCATGCCTAGCCTATATTTACACAATTATATTTTCTTATAAAATACATACTAGGGGAACATGAATTCATAAATTTCTCTTAATTTTTTAAAACAGAAAAAAATTAAAATTTTCTCCTATATTTAAAAAACCAAAAACCGAACCAATTTTACCTATAATTCAGTCGGTTTGATTTTTAATATTGAAAATTTTGATTTATTCAGTTTGACTAATCGATTCGATTTAAAAATCAAACCGACCGATGCTCACCTCTAATTGGATAATATAATAAACGCAAACCGGTCCAAAGAGCTACCTAGGCACAAAATAGATACTTGATGGGCCAAAGATTTCTAGCCAGCAGCCCAGACAAAAAACTATTAACACTCGAAAGTAGAAAATGTGAAATGGGCCTATCTCCAATTTATGGCCAACCTCATACACCGCTTTCACTCTTTTTTTTTTCCAAAAAAAAAAACTGATAAATACTAATTAAATTATATATTATATAAAAGAAAAAAGTTGCAACAAATACTAATTTTAAAAAATTTAGAGTACTCCCACCGTTTCTTTTTAATTGTCATTTTTTGAATTTTTTTTTCAAATTATTTAATATTTTAAAAAACCTATAAGACTCAATTTTTTTTTTCAATTTTATTCTTATCATTTACTCTATAATTAATACATGTATTATCCATTACTCTATAACCAATAAGAGTAATTTAGTCATCTTATTATTATAACTTAACGTAATTAATTATTTTTTAATCTTTGTAAAATAATAAAAAACGACAATTAAAAAACAATTGAGGGAGTAATACTTAAATCAATAGTTAATATAACTCTACTCTTCTATTTTAAATACAAAGTGAAAAATAAATATATAAGAAATACTAATTAATACTCCTTTCGACACTGAAACTTTATTTATAGGAAATGCAATATTATTAATTAAGTTGAGATAATAATAATAATTGATAAGAATAAATCTTACCTACTAGTTTAGATGAGAAATTTAGTGAATGGTAGGATCTATAGACAAGAGAGAGTGGTCAGGAACTCTTCGAAAACTGTTCCAGCGAAGAAGTTCTGACACTCAAGTTAGAGAAAGAGCAGTGAGATAATATATTAAATATATGAAAGTTATTTTTATATAGGGGAGAATGAGGACACCCTATAAACACGTGTCTTGCTAGCTTATACAGGTTAGTTTTTAGTCGAATCAACAATAATTAAAAATACTTAGTAGAGCTAAGATTGATTAGTAGTAATTAATCGACATGGGGGTCTTATCTTGTTAAGGTTTGGTTAGCAATAAAGGAGTTGTTTTGGTGTGAAGTACAAGACAGCCTAGATTATTAAGTCCCCCTGTCCCATTATCCCATTCATTGGTTATGAAGCCTTTTCTTGTCCACAAAAGCTGGTTTTGATAGATTTGGTAGTTGTTGTGACTATGTCACTCTACCTGTTACTTGTTACTATTTGTTAGCCACTAATCTTACCATTCTTTAAATTTATGGTACGTTTGATCTTTATTATTGTCCACACATGGTTGGTTTGGTTATTCTTGAAAATTGAATGAAAGTATGAATGTCATTCATTTTTTTTATAACAATGCTCTTCAAATGGGAAGTTGGGAACCCATTATTGATAAAGATCACTATGAATTGGTTGTTCATAACCGTGTTGAATTTGAAAAATGTTTTCTATTTTTTATTATTTAATTTTAGATAATGAAACATACGTTAATTAAATAATAACTTTAAAAGTTTATTATTAAATTAAATTAAATTTAAGCATAAAATTATTAAGTATTTCGGATTCCCCATATACAAATTAAATAACATAGGGTACATTTAGTTTGTGCTAAAATTATTAAAATGAAAAATATAATATCCTGATATTGTATTTTCAAAATTTGTTATTTCAGTTTTATTTTTTTAAAATATTTAATTGGTAATTTTTTTTATGAAGGGCTAATAGCCCAAAGACACAATTGAATACCGCACCAAAATTTGTTAAGAGTCAGTTTGGAATTAAATTTGGATATACTTTTCAAAACTGCATAGTGATAATTTCTTTAATTTTGAATTTTTTTTAATTACTTTCTATAAATTATAGTTTGAGAAAAACTAAAAAATTTAGTTTTTCAAAATTATGATTTTCTAAATTCTAAATAAAGTAAACACAGTTTAATCGCAATATTAAACACACACTTAATCTAACATGAAAAATCCAAAACATTTCCCTTAAAAAAAATAAAAACATGATGCTAGCCATAAGTTCATAATGTAGGTGAAGACACCAACTAAATTTTGCATAATACACACAAAAACATTAAATAAGTGGTGCATATACATTGAAAGTGATATATATATTTACTATGTGAGTAAATTCCCACTTTTATCTTATTATATTTCCCTCTTAAGTGAATCAAATGACATATTTCTAATAACAAGTAATATATGCCAATTTTGGTATAATTATATGCACATTTAGATTCTAATTAAATAAAGAATCATTATTTCCAATCTTAACCAATATAGATGCAAGTGCAATATATATTTTATAATTTATTTGAAAAAAAAAATTACTTTTATCATATATATACAATATATGCTTTTACTTTTGTTTGATATAAATAATTTTTACAAAAAAATTATGAAATTCAATTTAAAATCATAATTTTTCGTATATATTTGATTTGTTAAAAAATATTTATTTTAATTATATGAATTAAAATTTTGAATATAACTAGATAAATTTCATAAAATTTATATATTTCATTAGTATCAACATTAAAATTTAGAGTAATTATAGAAAATAAAATTATAAGACACGGTATATATAGAAAATTTAAATTTATATATTCGATATCACTATTAAGTGATTTACTTTTGGAATAAATATCATATGATTTTTATTTTAGTAAAGTATACTTTTTATTGGAATTTAAATTCACACTGTATATATAATTTTAAAATAAATTATAATATTAATAACTCAAAAATTAATTATTATATATATATATATAGCGTGAAGTATGAAGGGAGAAAAACAGAGCGGGCAAGGGAGTTGATTGCGTGAAAACTAGACAATACAAGAAAAAGTCAAACCTAATTTGTTGGCTGTAGAGTCAAAATCAAAAGCACATGGTGTGCATGGAGTGGGACCCTCCAATTATTTTTTTAATTTTTAAATTTTAATATTTATAGGCATCAATTTTAATTTTTTTTAAGGAAAATCTAAAATCTCAAAAATACTCTATCCATTTTACAATAACTGTCATTTTAGAATGATACACACATATTAAGAAAACTATTAAATAATTTTAAATTTAATTAATATTAACAAATGTATCCTTATTTAGTCTCACAAAATAAAAAAAAAATATATGAAATATTGGAATTGGAATAAGGATAAAGCTGAAAAAATACTAATAAATACTGCATTAAACTATTAAAACGGCAAATAATTTAAAATAAAAAATTCTTTATAAAACGAAAATTATTGTGAAACGGAATAAATAATAATATAAGCAGAATAACAAGGCGTTGACAAGTGGACGACCATTATATATATATATATAAATATATATCATCCTCTGGTTGGGTTCTCTTATGGGCCCACTTTTACTACACACCAAAAGTTTAAGTAGGCCTATTTCATTTCACTCCAGGCCCAGCAAACCCGTGAATTTTGGGCCCACTTCACGTCTTCATTGTCGGGCATAGCACCACCACTACCTTCTCTCAATTTTCCTTTCTTTGATTGTGACTTTTGCTTTTGATTTTTCTTCAAAGATAAATAAAAAATCTCATTTTGAAAAATTACAAAAGCTACAAAATATTCAACATCTTTTTGGCTCAGCACACGCATATATATATATATATATAATCTAGATATTATAATGGAAATGCAAAAATAATATTAGAATTTGGTCACAGAATTATAGGTACGTAGAATTAGAAAATTTCAAAGATTTGAGGCATTCTTTTTGGTTTTGGTCATTATTAGGCATGATTTAGGTTTATAGAGTGTTGACCATCATAAAATGTTTTTATATATATATATAATTATAATTTAATTAATTAAGGTGTGGGAATTGGGATTACTTTAACATAATGATTATTTAGCAATGTAATTGTCGTCCACTGTAAGTTTTTGTAATTAGTTTGGTAATTAATTAAAGATTACTCAAAATTGTAGTAATTAATAATGATGAGGAAATGAGTATGTTGTTAATAAAGTAAACACCATATCATTAAACATCATATCATCAATGAAATAATTAATTAATTAATTAAAGATATATAACGGAAATTTGGCTTTAAATGTTTCTATTGTCAATTAATTTTTTATAATTGTTGACCACATATATGATATATACACCTCAATGGTTGAAATATGTATGGTTTTTTTTATTTAGTGTTAAATGTTAATGGAATCGTTTCCAAAATAAAATCTCTGGAATTTGAATTTTAGTTGAGCTAAATTTATATAAAAATGAAATTGATTGAGAAAAATTATATAAAAAAAAATCCAAATTCGTAAATAAAAAATATAAATGGAATATCAAACTATATATATATATATACTATATTTTAAAATTTAGCTGCATCTTGATGATGTTTTAATTAGGTCAACATATTAAGACATTTCCATTGGAAACAATGAACTATACTTGAAGTTGACCGAAATCAGAAAATATATATTAAACTGAGGGAGACAAGGATGATAATGAATATTAATGTGACAGAATAACTCAAACCTTAAGCCATCTTCAAAATTTTCAACATGCTACTGCTATAACTTGCTAGATAGTAGGGCCGGTGGCCCCATTTCTCCTCCTTAATTATTTTAATTACTGTATAAATATGATTTTTTTTTTAAAAAATTAACAATAATATTATACAATTATTTAGATCACCGAATTTCAATTATATAAAAAAAAATTTAAGTGAATAAATTTATCACGTGAGATTATAAATTATTAATGATGATCTGACAAGACGATACATTATTACATATACACACATACTCAATCAATATATTATAAAAAAAATTTGTTCAATAATATATAATTTTTATATTTAAAAGATTAATATATTTTTTTCACATATTATTATTATTATTATTATTATTATGTTGAAGGAATATAAATACATGTATATATCGTATGTAAGATTTGCATGAGTAAAACTTCAATTCTTCTTTTTTATTCTTTTCATTTTAAGAGAAAAAATCTTGAATTTTACAAATTTTAAATAAATTTTTAGCATAGATCGATTTTAAAATTAAACATTAGCTAATGATGTTCTGCAACACGTCAGGGAAGAGAGCAATAATTCAAGAATTCCCTATAGTAAAAAAGCTGTGAAGCATAAATATTTATAAATTAATTATATATCATAATAATAATATATAAAATAATAATAAAACCCCACGTGAAAGACAATAATGGGATGAAAGGAGAGCCGAGGAAATAAATAAAAGAAAGCAAATAATTTAAAAGGGTTGTCGGTGAAATGAAAAAAAAAAAAAATATATATATATATATATATATTTTTTTTTTTTCTTTTATAGCATGATAATAGAATAAATACACTCAATTTTATTTCTTTTAAACATTAAATATATTTTAAAAATAAAAATTAATAAAAAGTAAAGATAGAAAATAAAGTAAAAAATAATATTATTAATAGTAATATGCCAATTTTTTTTTATCATCTAAAAAAAGAAAAGTGTTTCAATTTTTTTTTTTTTAATGGAGGGAATAAAGCTAATAAGAAACTTTATTGTTTATACTAAGTGCATAGATTTTTATCATACACCAAACTAATAAATGATAAGATATTTAGTTAATATGACTCTTTCACATATTTTTTATCAAGTAAAAAGGCACCGATATTCTTTTTTGTTATATGTGTTATTATTTCACTAAATTAATGTATGGATTCAGTAAAAATAAAAATTAAACATAAAATAAAATTACAGAGCTGACTTATTTAGTTTTTCATTTTATTATGTTATTGGGTTTTAAAAGAAATGAATAAGACAATGTTGTTAAAATCGAATTGAAGGCTGAATTGGTTTTTATGCTGGTTCGCAGTTTGGTCGGTCCGACTGGTTCGATTTAATTCCTGTCATTTTCTTTTAATTTTTTTTTTAAATTTTATTAAGTTCAAAACGATATCTTTTTGTAAATTCTGGTCCGATCGGTTCTCTAATTTTTCTAATTTTTTTTTAGTTCGGATCGATTTTTTTTTATTCAATAACTTTTTAATTTTTTATAATTTAAAAATCAGATCAGCAGCCAGTTCCCGATTTAACTGGTACGATCCGGTTTTAAGAATAAGAGAATTGAAAGGTAGGAAGCGTGGGGTGTTGGCATTTATAGGCGACAAAAGCAATCATATTTATTTATTTATTTCACAGTTTAATACTTAGAGACTAGAGAGAGAGAGAAAGAGAGAGAATGAACACTTTGAATATAGTCTATAGTTTTAATTTTTCTTTTTTTTTTTTCCCTAAAATTTTCTTCAGTTGTATATATATATTAACAGTCATTTATATCCGTGAATCTCGCTTCTTGCTTGCCCTTTAGGGTTTCATCAATGAGTTTGTACTCAATGTTTACTGTATTAATGTAGGGGATCTTCTGAATATTTTAGTTTATATTCAATTGTCCAAGTAATAATGTTGGATATACTTCCCCTCCCCAAAAAAAAAAAAAAAAAAAAAAAAAATGATATACAAACGGCAGATTTAATTTCGATAAATGCATAAAAAATACATGAAACCCTAAATTTATATGTTTATAAGAAAGCTGATGGCCCACTGCTTCATCTTATGTTCATGAGAACTCTATGTATATATAAGACTTTGTCCCATTAAAATCTGTAAACTTATCCCATAAATGATTAATATTTAGTTTTTAATAACTCTAAATTTGATTTGTATTTACTTGATTATAGTTGGATGTGTAATTACCTATTAAATTTATTCCATTTATTTTATTAATTTGACTTTTTTTTAAAATTTTCTTTTAAGAAATAGTTCACATAATATTTTTAATATACTTTTTAATTTAATCAATATTTAATATCATTTTCTTTTAATTAAAAAAAATTATCTTTGTTAGTATGAAAATAATATTAATGATGTTAAAAAATTTACTATGTTTTTATGGGTGAATATACATTGATAAAAATTTCTGGATCCTCTGGTATTAATGGTAATGGGCTATTTGTTTGTGTACTTTCAAGTTATAATTGTCAATAATAGGGGAAGTTGTTGTTTTTAAGGTATTAATTAATTTAGAGATAAGGTACAAAAGATCAGTTTTCTTCTTTTTTATTATAAATATGTAGATTATTTATGTTTGAATTATTGTCAACAACTAGCTATATATATAGGTAGCTACCTAGCTAGTTGATTTCCAATTAGTCTGATCTATTTTGTTTTAGATTTGAATAATATTGTGGACATAATTAATTAATATGAAGCCCTTAATTTGACATTAATGATGCTGCTGTTTGGTGATTGCAAATTTTGGAGAGTTAAGAAGTGAGATTATATATATGTCATTGTTATGCTCATTTTGACAGTAATGACAATGAGTCCATAGTTTGTATTTGTATTTTTATTCACTCAACTCATTAGTGAATTACTTTTCAATGGGTCTTTAGTATAGTTAGTGGGGAAAAGTGTAAATTTGATCTTACTGTTTATTTTATTTTATGGAGCATATTATTTTTTTTATAATTTTTAAGGTCCAAAAATTACTATAACGCTACAAAAATAGATTATCGCGACCCTTTTCCGTCAACTTCTCTCTCTATGTATAGTCCCTAGCCCAAATTAATTATTAATTTAATTAATTAATTATATTTTCTTATTTATTAATACTGTAATTATCTTTAAATTAGTTATAATATATTTTTTTAAATAATTTTTATTAAATAAAATTTCAGTTTGAAATAATTATATTTAAAATTTTTCATTTTTATGTAATTAAAAGAATAAATAATTAATTAACTTAAAATATAGTTTATATTAAAAGATTTATATTAACTAGTTTTAGGTCACATTTTACTTATATTAATTTTTCATATTTTGCTTTGACAATTTATATTGAGTTTGAATTATATTTGTAATATTTGATATAATTATTATTTAATAAATAGATTTTTCTTTTTATTGTTTAAGCATTAAAGTGGAGATTCAAATATAAATTAATGTCATATCATGTTGTATATGTATTTACTGTCTCACTTTGTAAACAATCAACACCCCTTGATAAAAAAAAATAAATAAAAAAAAAAAAAAAAAAAAAAGCCCTTGCTAAAATTAAATAATATGTATATTATCTCACTAATATCACGCATAAGCCATAACAATATTTCAAATTCTATCCCTTTTAAAACAATTTAATAGGGTACCCATTGGCGATCAAACCCTGTAATTAATTTGCAAATCAATAAGTTTTCCTCGTTAAGGAGTTATTTGGTAAAACTAAAAATTAAGTGCTGAAAATTTAAATATTGAATAATATAAGTTGTAATGATCTAAATTTTTATTTATTTTCGAAAATATTATTTTCATACTGAAATATAAATATTTAATTCGATTTATTATATTTACATATAATGAGAATTTGAATTATCATTATTATTTTAAAATATAATATTTGATTATATTTGATTATGTTTATATAAAAAGTAGTGAAAAATTTGGTACAATTGATATTTTATGAAATCATAATATTTATAAGGTTATAAATTATGATTTGATTTATAATAATTTATTATTTAAAGGATTAATTAAATTAATTAAAAAAATGTTGATTTTAATATTGATATTAAAGTTTAAGTAAATTAATTAGTTATTATTTTGAATTATAAAATTAAAGTAAATATTATAAGTTATTATGGGTATTATTATTTGGGTAAATCAATTAGTTTATTTAATTATTTAATTATTTAAAGTTAAAATCTATTTAAATTGATTTTAGATTATTATTATTATTATTATTATTATTATTATTATTATATATATATAAAAAGAAGCAGAAAAGAGAAATAAAAGAACAGAAAAAGAAGGAAAAAGAGACAGAGAAGCAGGAGAGAGAAACTGAGATAGGAGAGAGAAAGAGAGAGGCATAACAAAATTGGTTCTTTCGCCGCCTTCCGGTCACCCAAACGGAACACGCGTCGGACCGTTGGAAAGAGGGGGAGGAGACGCTTCCAACGGCATCAAGCCGGTCACCGGACTCCGCCGCACGCGCCTCCGAAGCGTCTGCCGGCCAGAATTCTTTCGAACTTCATTTCGTCGACTTTTCGACCTCCGTTTCTGACGATTCTCATACCGTTGGATTTCTTATCTCGTAAGTTTCGATTCGGTATCTCATTTGTGAATTTTGGTGAACGTTTGAATTTTCGCCTAATTACGGTGTAATTTCGGATCTGCCGATGCGTTTTTCGGCAATCCTCTGGCGAGAAAAATGAGTGGTGCATATTTTTTATATCCACGTTTCGATACGAATTTATTGACACTAATTTCACCGCTATCCGACACCGTTGATATTTTTCGATGACTTTTTCGGCGACTCTCCGATGAGTGCGTCCGACAGTCCGGAATTTATCCTTGATAATTATTTTGATGTTAGAATGATTTATTTCCGCGTAATGGAATTATTATGAATTTAGATAGTTAATTGTAATTAAATTCTATTCCTGATAATATATTTGTTATGCAGTAATTGTATATCAAGCGTCTCTTCAGTTGCGAGATATTGCGCTTGAGGAGATCTAGTTGTGAGTTATATAGCTTAATATAATGTTCCATTCTCTTTTATTTTATTAATGTTTCATTTGCATTCATACATTGGATGTTATATATATAATTATGCACTATGAGTAATTATTGAGCATTATGGCACATGTATGTGAGTGATTTATTAATTATGTGTTGCATAATTATTGTGAATGTTGGATGGTATTGGGATGATACAGGGATCACTAAGAATGTGAATATGATATATGATGGATGAACTTTGACTGGTGTATGACAGTTTAGGAGCTTGCTCATTGCTCACTGCTGCCAGTCGGGTCGCTGCATGGCTTCGGCCAGGGACAGCTGGTACCCTATGTATTGGATTTTTAAAGTAATTTCAGTTGGATACAGAGAGCCAAGGTGGGGATCGACTCCCCGTATTGAGGTTTAGTTTGATTCCTGTGGACTGATTCCTATCCTTGATTGATCATGTGATTACTTATATGGATGACATTATACATTAGCATTTCCAGCATTCGAATGACACGTTATATTGATAACTATATAATTTATTGAGTTGAACGCTCATTCATGTTCACCAATTTTTCCTAGGTTGCAGGTTGAGCTTGAGAAGTAAATTTATGTTGAGTTATTCCTGCCTTTCGTCCTTCGGCAGTGAAATGTATGTTATTATTCAGATATGTAATTAATTTTATTTTGTGCTATATTATTTTACTTTAGCACTCCGCATAGTTATTTTGTAAAAAATAATTTGATTTAGAAATATGTCTTTGGTGTATGATAATTCTTGAGGGAACCAGAGCTTCCTTATTATAGTTGTTTATGGTGAATTTTTGTTGAGCAGGAATCTGATGATGAGATTGTTGTTAATGATGTTATTGAGATAAATGCCCTGAGTGGCAATGATGTGATTTGATGAGAATAAGAATGTTGGCATGATTGAGATGAGAGCCTGAGTGACTTTAATGTGATGTTTTATCATATTCTACTTAACAGGTGGGCCCATAGCCCTTGATTTGTGACAGTTACAGCTGTCATTTTGCAGTTTTATCGTTTATTGAGCAGTCAGGCTTACTACGGGTTCTGAAAGCCTTAAGCTTTCTCGTTCCCTAGTACCGGTCACGTGCCTTTGGGTTTGGGGCGTGACAATATATATATAAAATAGTTGCAAAAACCAAACATATACTTAATGTATACCAAATTTTGGTATACGCATACTATTTACTATTAGTTTATCTTTTTATTTTTTTTTCGAATTTACAATATGTATATATTATAAAGTAGTTGCAGATACCAAATATATACTTAACGTATACCAAATTTTGATATACGTATACCATTTACTGTTAGTTTAAAGTAGTTGCAAATACCAAACATATACTTAGCATATATCAAATTTTGGTATACGTATACTATTTACTACTAGTTTATCTTTTTTATTTTTCAAATTTGCAATCTATATATGTTAAAGTTGCAGATACCAAAATATACTTAACATATATTAAATTTTTAGTATACATATACCATTTACTGAGTTTATCTTTTTTATTTTTTTTCAAATTTGCTATGTATATATATAAAGTAGTTGTAGATACCAATCATATGTTTAACGTATACCAAAATTTGGTATACGTATATCATTTATTGTTAGATATCTTTTTATTTTTTCAAATGGTATACGTATATCATTTATTGTTAGATATCTTTTTATTTTTTCAAATTTGCACTATGTATATATCTCATTTACTCTTTTGTTTTAAAAAAAAAAATTTATGAGATTGTGTTTAAATTCATCTCGAGCCTAATAATAATAGTAATAATAATAAAATTGAAGCTACTTTTTTTTTGGGAACATTTCAAAAATAACAAAAAAATTCATTTGTATGGTGCCCATGAAAAATTTCAAAAATACCTTTTTACCTTTATTTCTAATAATAATTACAAGACAAATA
Source organism: Vernicia montana (assembly GCA_949750685.1). Taxonomy (NCBI): domain Eukaryota; kingdom Viridiplantae; phylum Streptophyta; class Magnoliopsida; order Malpighiales; family Euphorbiaceae; genus Vernicia; species Vernicia montana. The sequence continues at coordinate 19,162 of CATKHJ010536950.1, forward strand.
AAAAATAAATCTTCACTTTCTAATAATTGCATTATAAATAATATAATTTAATTTTTAAACAAGCAAATTGTTTTGAAAATACCTCTTGTTGAGTTAAACTTTTATATTAAATATAGATATATAGATATGCATGATA
>CATKHJ010537034.1:0-10042 GCA_949750685.1 Vernicia montana
TTATATTCCTATAGAATTAAATAAATTAATACAGTTCCTGAAGAACTTGTATTCTAAATTCTAATTCCTGAAGAATTAGTATCATCTGTAGTTTATGAAGAATTTGTATTCCTATAGAATTAAAATAAATTAATACAGTTCTTAAAGAACTTGTATTCTAAATTCTAATTTCTGAAAAACTATTATCATTTATAGTTTATAAAGAATTTGTATCCCTATAGAATTAAATAAATTAATACAGTTCCTGAAGAACTAGTATTATTTATAGTTCTTGAAAAACTAATTAAATAAATAAATAAAATATAAAATTCCTGAAGAATTGATCCCAAGTTCCAGAAGAACTAAGTATCCTAAATTCCTGAAAAACTAGTATCCTAATTTTTTTTTAAGAACTGATATTCTATGTTCCTAAAAAACTAAGTATTATCTATAGTTCTTGAAGAACTAATTAAATAAATAAATAAAATATAAATTCTTGAAAAATTGGTACCCTAAGTTCCTGAAAAACTAAGTATCTTAAATTTATGGTACACTAGTATTTTAATTTGTTAAAGAATTGATATTCTACATTTTTGAAAAATTAAATAAATTGTCTATAAGTCTTTGGAAGATTGGTTTAATTATGATACTATTCTCTTTAGAATACAATTCTATTTAGAATACAATTCAACTATGATTAGAATCACTTCACAGCTGAAATTATGTAGTGATAAAATTATAAAACATAATATGTTATATAAGACCTGTACTATTTTTATGCCTTTAACATGCTCCTGCAGCAGCAATATATAGAGCAAAAATTTACAAAATATTTAAACTTATTGCTTGTCTTCTAATAGTTTAAAAGAACAATGAATTGCTAATGAGAAATCATCAAGCTAAACCCACTGGTACAACAGCAATCCCTGAAATGAATGTTGTAGATAACTAAAAGTTAAAACTTAAGAGTGATGTACTTTTGGTAGGTTATGAGGACTCTGGAAGAGAAACAATCTACATAGAGGACATAACTTAGCTCAATCTGTAAACTCCATGAATGAGTAATTTGCAAAGATTTTGCATTATTATTATTATTATTGCTTTTGTTGGATTTTGTTTTTAATGTTTTTAAATTTTATTTAGATTATGTTTTACCAATAAGTTGTGAATTATAATTTATGATTTATTTCATTATTGTTTTATTCTCAGAATACATGAAAAAATATGTTGCGTTGAACCTGCAGTTCAAGCATTGAACCTGCAGTTCAAGCATTGAACCTGTAGTTCAATAATAAAACCTTGAAAGTTTGACATGATATGTCATTATGCATATAATATATACTCTCCATTTATAAATTGTACATGGATGTGAGCCTAATATTTCTCATCCGCGAGTTTTTGATCGTGCCATATATGTACTAATTACACCACCTCAAAATGGGTTCACAGAGGAGACTCAGAATTTATTTTGATGAGGTACATCTCCCGATATTAGGGAGATAGAAAAGCACCTATTAGTGCTAAATAATGTCGAGAAATTTCCTAGAAGGAAAGTCATTTATATAGTTTTGATCTAGTACAAGTCATAATGAACTAGAAGTTCAGAAAATAATATAGTTGCAACAAATTGCAATTCAACTACCAAATGCATTTATAGATGCTAAAATAGTGACAAAGTCTCATATTCCAGTTACTAATATCCTAGTAAGGGTTGTGGTTTCTATTGAAAATAGAAAATCAATCGAGCTTGACACACGCCAGAAGTATGGACAGTAAATTGGAAGTAAAGATAAAAATCCATGAAAAATGAAAAGCAGCGTCACTAATAAAATCTCCTGAAGAGAAACCTCTTAAAGAGAAAGATCTCAGTCAAAGAGCTATAGCCAATGATGAGACACAAACTAAGATAATGGAACAATTCTATCCTCCAGATATGGCTCATAGAGTTGATAATTAGATAAATAAAAATTACGAGATCTCAATTAATTTTATGATACATGAGAAAAATTTGATAGAAATTCATTTATCATCGATGATGAATTTGCTTCAACAGTAGCTCTTGCTATCTCAAGAAACAATCTGGATCCAAAACCTATGAATATAAATGTATGTTAGCATAGATATGACTAGCCATCATAGAAAGAGACAATTCGGACCGAGTTAGACTCGTTATTTAAATGCATGGTATTTGGATTTGTTATACTGACTACCAAAAAATGTGAAACCAATTGGGTATAAATGGTGGTGTTTGTCTGAAAGCGTAATGAGAATAATGAAGTGGTAAGATATAAAGCGAGGCTAGTTACCAGGATTTTTCGTAGAGACCTCGTATTAACTATGTGGAAACTTATTATCCTATTATGGATATGATCATATTCTATTACTTAATGAATATGGTAGTTAAAGAAAGACTTGATATGCACCTTGTGAAAATGATATTTATATGAGAGTCCCAGAAGGATTAAAGATAATAGAAATAAATGCACATCAAACATATGACATAAATTACATCAAATTGCAGAAATTTCTGTATGGATTAAAGCAATATGGACATATGTGGTATAATCATTTGATTGAATCCTTATTGAAAAAAGGATATGTGAATAATACGCTATGTCCATTTGTATTCATAAAAGACCACAAAATGATTATGTTATTATTGCATTATATGTTGATGATCTAAATGGGACTCCTAACGAACTCTTGAAAAGTGAGTTCAAGATGAATTTAGGAGAAATAAAATTTTGTATCGACCTGTAGATAGATCATTTATCCTAAAGAGTCCTAATATACCAGTCTACTTATGTGGAAAAGGTACTTAAACAATTTTGCATAGATAAATCATTTTCCTTAAGCACATTAATGGTATCCGCTCACTAGAAGTGAATAAAGACCATTTTAGACCTAAAAAGATAACAAAAAGTTATTTGGTCCTGAAGTACCATATTGGAGTGCTATAAAGGCATTCATGTATTTTGCAAAGTGCATCAGGTCTGATATGCATTTGCAAGAAAAATTCTTAGTTAGGTATAGCTCTGCACCTACCAAGAGACATGGGAGTGGTGTAAATGACTTATTGTGTTATCTTCGAGACACTATTGATTTGGTTATATTTCATATAATTCATATTTAACATTGATCTACATGGGGATGTTGGTTATTTATCTGATCCATATAAGGATAGATCTCAAACTAAATATGTATTTACTTATGATGATACTGCAAATTTTATAAGGTTTGTAAAGCAAACTATGGTCCTGAAGTACCTCAATAAAGATGTTCCCATTATATTGTTTAAGAATAATGCAATATGCATTGCACAAACTAAAAGTGGATATATCAAGGGTGACCGAATTAAATATATTTCACCCAAATTCTTTAATACGCATAAGCTCCAGAAGAGTGATAAAATAGTTATCCACCAAATTCGCTCGAGTGACAACATAGCAGATTTATTTACTAAGTCTTTACCTAAATGTGATATTTGAACGACATTATTTTATTAATTAATATGCGTCATCTTAAAATATTGTCCTCATCAAAGGGAGCGAATCAATATAATATTGTACTCTTTTTCCTTAGTCAAGTTTTTGTCTCATAGGGTTTTCTTGACCAAAAATTTTAATGAGGCAATCTGTACAATAATATAATAGCGCATGAATTGTACTTTTCCTTAGCTATGTTTTTTCCCACTGGGTTTTCTAGTAAGGTTTTTAACGAGGCATATTCATGGCGCAAGTAATATCCAAGGGGGAGTGTTATAAATAATTATTATATGTGGATATTACTTAAACATCCTTGAGTATATATTTTAGAGGGATTATAGTATAAGGTTATTTCAGTAATGTTGTATACACTAAACCCTAACTATTCCTCTATATAAGGGAAGCTAGAGTTAATCTAATAATAAGAGTTTGGAACCCCTTTTACTCTCTACATATTCTCTCTCTCTTTACTTTATTGCTTTATATCTTTTCTAATTGTCTTTGATATACTGAGTTAATAAGCCGATTTACAATAAAATTGACCTATAGTTAGAAAACAATTATTAAGAGTTTGATAAGAGCTCTAAAGTAAATTAATTTGCATGCTCCCATTCCTTTTCGTACTCTTTTATATATATATATATATATATATATATATATATATAGTTCGAAGAAAATAAGTTTCTTTAAATTTTGAAATATTAAATTGTATCATGAAGGGAATTTGAAAATTGAAAAAAAAAAGTTGTCTAATTATTCAAATTCTTGTTATGGAGTCTATAAAATAGATGCCCTCTAGTCGCGAATTAAATTATAAATATTTACTTTCATTTTGGCACGATATGTATACTATGCTGAATCTTTCCTGAAACATAATCTAAAACCAGATCTTCATTAGCTAAATGAACTTGGAAATAATATTGAAAAAGGGATTCAACAATTAAACTTTCTTGAATCCATTTTTGTTCTTTCATTCCATCTAAAATTCTCTTGATATATATATATAGATATAAGGCATGGGTATGGATAAAACCCGATAGTTCGAGTAGGGTATGAGTAAGGTACTACACTATCCGTACCTTACCCAAACCCAATTTTATTTTTTCGAGTATGAGTTTACCCGTATCCATTACCCAGTTAACTCAGGTATTACCCGTTTTGACTGAGTATGATTCGGATGGGTACCCACGAGTAGATTACAAATTGCCATCCCTACCTCCAAGTACCACAATTGCTAAGGGCAATCCTCTACATTTTTTCACCAACTCCCTCCCCAACTTCTCATTGTGGCTTCCATCCTTGAAGAGAGTATCTTTGGAGAATTCTTTTCTACTAAGAAGTTTTCCAGCCCTCATCATTTGTAAGAAATGGCGGCTTGATTGGAGGATTCCATGGATCAGCATGAGAAGCAACTTCCTTGTTGCAGGTGGTGAACAAAACTTTGCTCCCTCTCTTGCCATTTGGGAAAGCAGGTTTCAAACAACCCCATGCTTCATTTGTCCAAATATCATCAAGGACTACCAAGTACCTCTTCTCTTCTAACACATCATAAAGCATTTTAATCAGCTCACCTTTTTCATCCTTACCAACATCGATTTATACTCTATTTTCGCTTTCATCTCCTATTTGAAATTGAAGACTTTTTCCTCTTCCAACTTAGATTTATCCTCACTAGATGCTACATCCATCAGGATTCCAACAATAACATCCTTGATGAGAATTTTTCAGATATGAAGGCCTAAGAATAATAGTCAAATTGTTTCTTCACGACTGTCATTGTGCACTTTCTTAGCAAGAGTGGTTTTACCGACTCCTCCCATTCCCACTATGGAAGCAACACATAGTCGGTCTTGCTCCATCATCAACTGAGCTTTAAGATCCCTTATGATTACGTCAAAGCTGTGATCATCGACATCATGTAGATATATTATTCTCATTTGTCGTTGCATCTCATTTGCAAAAGTTGACCCTTCCTTGCAAAAGTGGATTTCTGCTGTCGCTAATCTGTCGAGAAAGACTCAATGCGTCGTTAATGGTGCGAACTTTGCTCTACGGATTAGCAACGGACAAAAAAATCCGTCGCTAAAGCATTAATGACATTTTTTGTCGGTATTTTTTTAGCTATAACTATCTTTTATGGTCGGTAAAATTTTATTGACGAGCGATATAGTGACCGACCTAGAACGATCATAAATTTGTCTTTAGATGATTTTAGCGACGAAAAAAATCTATAGCTAAATCGCTTTTTTCTTGTAGTGAGTATCGTGCTGAGTTAAATGGCTGTAGTGATGTGTCATGTTACGTTAGCTACTTATGTGGAGTTTTAGTCATAAACTCTTACGTGACGTCTGATTGAAAAAAAAAAAAGTTTAGACATTAGATTGTAAGAAATTTTTCTTTACGGACCATATTAGAAAAATTACCAAAATTTAATGATTTTCAATATCATTTATCCTAAAATTTACTGTTAAAAATGCGGACTACATAGAATACTAACATTGAATATATGGGCTCCTATAAGTTAAATTCTTTTTTGGCATGCTATTTTTTCTTTTATTATAGAATATCAATAAAATTTATTCACTTTATATAACCTTAGAAATCCCAATTTTAATATTTTTTTTTTCACACAGGTTAACATAATATAAAATTAAATATTATTTTTATAAAATGATTATATCTTTATATATTTTTTTATTCAATTTTTGCATTTTATTGCTAACCATAAAAAGTGATTGTACATCCGAGATATTTGAATTTATCGGCTATCACTCTTTCTTAACTTCAACTTTAATTTATCACATACAATGGTATATGAATTTAACAAGTTATTGCAATAAAAATCACTGAATTTTGATAGGAATGACTTTAATTTCATTGGAGTATTAAGCTAAATGATTTTATGCTACAAATGAAAATCGAGGGATAATAATGAAATATAGTATAAATAAATTAGTAATAACTAATAAGTCAAGAATTGCCGAGTAAAGTTAACCTATAGCATTTTCATTGCAAGAAACACTTGGGTCAGAATTCAGAAATCTTATTGGAAACTAGGGTGTTAATCAATCAGTTAATTATCTTGTTTCTTTGGCAAAAAGCAAAGACTAGGGTTTGGTTAGATAATCAAAAGCAATATATACATGCATATAAATATCATCTTATGAAATTAAAAAAAATAAATAAAAAAAATGGTAATTTTTTTTTTTTTTTTTTTTTATCATAACGCTTCTTTTGTTTCGAATTTAACGTACAATTTATTAAATATATTTTTGATTGTTTTGTTTTGTTTTCTAATAAAATCAAAATTTACATTAGAAGTATATATATTTTAAAAGCTCAAACGAAATATGTAAAAAATTACACAATAAATTTATCTAAATATTGTCATGAATTTGCAATATTATATGCAATATCTCAGTTTCTTGTTGGTTTTAATATCATAAGATACGCCATAAGAATGAATAGTGGAGCTTATTTTTTAATGAGTTACATGATTAGCTTGCCTAAGTTTCATGAATGCACATGGTTAAATGATATCCTAGATGATTTGACCTAATTATGGATGAATGGATGAGCTTAGGAATAATTGAAGAGTTGAATGGAATGTATTGAGTTGTATGCATAAGGTTGATTACCTTGTTTAATGAGTATGCTAATGGATATGTAATTTCTTATGGTTGATGTGATTCCTAAGTGTTACATGGTGATTAAGTTATGTTTTTGATGGTTTTATATGATAGAATGCAAGTATTGAGAGGTTAATGGTTTTTGACTCCTAAGATTGATTGTTTTGAGTGTTATGTGATGATTGAGCTATGTTGTGATGACTTTTGGGTTGATGGATGAATGTGATAAGTGGTTCCAGATGTTATTCTTGTATGAAGGTGTTTGGAAGGAAGTATGGAGTGCGTTTTAAAGGTTGGAAGTGAGAAACAAAAGGCATGGCCATGGTCCAGGCTATAATGCTCGTTACAAATATGTAATGCTTGTTACAGGTGAGGAACGGCTGTGAATTTTGTTACTGCCTGACTTTGATTTGTTGGAGCATTGAGGGTAACACCCGTTACACATCATGTAATGCCTGTTACTCATCGGGGCCTATAAATTCAGGGGTTTCGGCCCAAACTGATTATTAACCATTTTCTCTTATTTCAAAACCCAAGTTCTTCATTTTTCTCTCAATCTAACCAAGATTTTCTTCTTTTCTCTAAATCCATCCAAGATTCAAGAGAGAATCAAGGATCAAGTGGAGTTTCCTTCTTCCTCCTTTCTTTGGAAGAGAGTATTTGGACTTGAGCAAGAGAAGGATATATGAGTAAGTCATCTCTTTATTTGTTTTTCTTTAAGTTTTGGTGAGATTAAGGTTAGATTTTATGTTTTTGAGTTAATGGATAGTATTTATAGCATGGGTTTTGTTAGAAAGAGTTTATAGAGCTTGATATATAGAAACCATAAGAGTGAGAAATCCTAAAATCAAGTTTGATTTTAATGGTTATGTGATAATAAAGCTAGTAGGGTTTATGAATTGAGAATTCATCGATAGATTTGAGAAATCAAGTTTTGGTTAGGGTTTCATGGAATGTAATTGATGATTGATTGAATAAAGATTCATGTGTAGATTTTGGTGAGCTAAGGAATTGACAAGTTACAAATCAAGTCAAGGTGATTTGAGTTTGATTGATGGACTACTGCAAGAGAGGTAAATTGTGAAATGTGTTGAGGTTCAATAAACCACCATGAAATGCTTTGTTTGATACTTCTATTGATCTATTTATTCTAAATGACCTATATGGCTTTGTGACCATCGTTATTATCATTGTCAATGCCATTGATCATTGAAATTATGCTTATTGTAAAGCCCTATCGTTTCATTGTTAGTAAACCTTTCCATTGAACCAATTATAATTGATAATTACCTTGATTGTTATTGAAAGACCAATTGAGTCAACCAATTATTAATTGTTTTTATTGAACCGTAACCGAGCTAAATCACGTATGATAGAACATCCTTACTAATGGAGAAAAATTCATTAGACCGTGTGTATCGGTGACTGGCCTGACTGGATATATAAACTAAGTCAAACAAATCCTCGCAGGTATGTGTTGGATGTTTCTAGGGAGAAGTTACTGCCCTATGGATTGTTACAGAGACCTATCTATAGGGATGGTGGTATAGTCCCACTTATATTTCTTTGATATGATTGTTATTGAGATTCATGGGGGTTTGTGGTGCCACTCCACCCATGAGTTCTCCCATTATTATTGAGACTCGTGGTATTGTGGTTATGTTACTTGAGTTCTCCTATTATGTGATTCTGTCATAGTGGATGCCAAATTGTTTTCCTGATGCCTATTATTTTTCATTGCTACCATTATTGTTCATTGAAACCAAGATCATTGTAAGTCCTATTGTTTTTTTGATAATGAGTTGACTATTGAAACTAAAGTTATTGAAAATTGCTCAATTGTTATTGAAAAAGCCATTGGACCACTATATCGTCATTGTATTTACCAAACCATGATTGATCCATTAAATGTATGACCTTGTTATCCATTGAATCAATATATATATATATATATATATATATATATATATATATATATATATATATATATATATATTCATTGCTTTCTTGTGAAATTCAGTTTTACATGCATTTTATAATTTACTGAGTTGACGGCTCACTACATTGTCTGTGGATTTCAAGTGATAGATTAGAAGTAGATAGAAACTGGGTAGGCTAGACTTTTTGATTTTATTTCTCCATCAAGAAGCTATAATGTATATATTTATATGTATGTTGTGTTATTGCTTAAGATTTGTACGTATTATTATTTGAGTTATAGTAATTCTATTTTTAGTAGCTCCGTAGTAATTGAAAACTCACAGTGATATCAATAGTATGATATTTATTATGATGATATTCATGAGACATTTTTGGACTTGACTTTGTTTATTGAGAATGATAACTTGAATGTTGATTATTGAATATAGTGAAAAGTAGAAGTATATTAAAATGAATATTCTGATAATGACTGTGTATTGAACATGGAATTGTTAAGGAATTGATGTAATGATAATATTATTTATCTTAAGAATGATTGTATGATTGTAATAGAGATTGTTCAGTTTGATCCATAAATTTTAATTGTATCTTTGGGTTCTATAGGTTTTCAAGGATCTTAAATCTACCAATACTCTAAGACCGTTGCGCCTTCTAGAGTCAAAGTATGACATTATATCATTTTGTTATTCAAGGAAAAGAAAAGTAACAAAAATTATAATGATACAATACAATTGTATGTAATTAAACAAGAAGTAAGGATATGAAGAATTCCGCAATCGAAATCTATTATAACAATAACACAAAAGAACAAGAACAGATCAAGTTGATGACATCCAAATGTAGGCCTGACCACGAGCCTGAACATGCCCGCCAGTTCAAGTTCACTCAAATGAGTGAACCTGAACCAACCCTGTTGGTCTCGATTTAGGGTTGGTTCATGGCCCACTAGTTCTGGTCTGGTTCAAGGTTTCGGTTTGAACTTTTTTTTTTTAAATAGGTAACCCAAAT
>CATKHJ010537148.1:0-12355 GCA_949750685.1 Vernicia montana
ATATATATATGTTGGCTTAAGGAACGGGAAAAGAAAAAGAGACAGAGAGAGAGAGACAAAAGTGGCAGAGAATGAGAGAGAGAGAGAGAGAGAGAAAGGAAAAGAAAAGCTTTTGAGAATTCCGAGCTCTGTTCTTGTCGATTCTGGTACCATTAAATTCCTCTTTTCTTAAGTTTCGATTTGGTATCTCATTTGCTAATTTTTAGTGAACGTTTGAATTTGGCCGGAATCCGGTGAAGTTTCAGATCTGTCGACACGTTTTTCGGTGATTCTTCCGGTGAGTGAGGGAGAGGTGTATATTTTTGGCGTCTACATTTCGATACGAATCCATTGGTACCAATTTCGCCGTTATCCGATACCGTTGACATTTTTCTGGTGAGTGCACCCGGTAGTCTGAAATTAATCCATGATGATTAATTTAATATTATAATTATTTATTATAGCATAATGGTAATTATATTATTTTAGAATTATTAAGGGAATAATATATATTATTGGAGTTTGATTCTAAGAATTTCTATATAAGAGCCCAATTGAGATATTCGATATTTCAACGTTGAGTCTGTTGTCTGAGTTTCAAGGGGATTGGGTCTACTCTAGGAAAAACTCTGCCAAGATTATGGTAGATTTCTCCACAGTATTAGGATGTATCTATATTTGATTCTTATAAATTCTTATTTCTGATAGTTTGTTAATATTTTATTTTCTAGATCGTCCAGGACCATCTTTTGCAGCTCCAGGTCCTAGTCATTGATCGAGTCTGATTTTCAACATCTGTGTTTTGAGTGATTCTAATATACTTTCTTATTTTTCATGCATCTACATGTACCGTATGAATATATTATGTAATTATGCATAATGAATAACAATTGAGCATTCTGGCACGTGTATGTGAATGTTTTATTAATTATGTGTTGCATATTAACTGTGGATGCTGGATGGAATTGGGATGACACAAGGATCACTTAGGATTGTGATTATGATATATGATGATTATTATGAGATGAGCTATGACTGGTGTATAACGGCTTAGGAGCTTGCTCATCGCTCGCTGCTGCCAGTCGGGTTGTTGCATGGCTTAGGCTAGGGGCAGCTGGTACCCTATGTATTGGATTTTAAAGAAATATTAATTGGTTTCAGAGAGCCAGTATAGGAAGATCGGCTCCCCAGATTTGTGGTATAGTGTGATTCATGTGGACTGATTATCATCATTGTATGAGATTATATGATTATTTGTATATATATGGCACGTTGCATGAGCATTAATGTTAGATTGATATTAGAACACCAGGTTTGTATATTGGTTGGTATCACTCACTGAGTTGAGACGCTCATCCCTGTCTCACTATTTTATTTTCAGGTTGCAGGATGAGCCTAGTTATTTTATTACTATTGAGTTTCCCTACTATTTTCTCCAGCAGTGGATTTTATAATAATTTGTATTTATGTATAATATATGTATAATATTAAAATTTTAGAAATTCGCAATTACAGTAGATTGAGTTTGTATTTGTAATATTATTGATGATTGATATCTGTTGTCTGTAATATGACATGATAAGATATTCTGCTAGACAGGAACCTGATGGTATTTTGAGATGTGATCTGATGGACACATCATGATATTGATATAGGTTCTGTTGGCATGTGGACCCTTTGCCCTTGATATATGATATCATAGTATATTTTCTGTTGATTAGTCATATCAGGCTTTAAGTTTTTCCGTTTCCTAGTACCGGTCACGTCCTCTTAGAGTCGGATCGTGACATGATCGAATAAAAAAATAGTCCAAACATTAAAATAACATATTTTTAAAAATACAGACACCAACAATACTTTTTTCCATTAATTAAAGAGATTGTAGAATACACTCGATACATTCATTGTATGATCAATTTCTCATAATTATAATTTTAGATAAAATTTATTTAATTTATTTAATAGTCATATTTTTAGGATGTAAATATTAACTACATTATGTATACGAGAAATAAGAAAACTTCATATAAAAATGTTATATTTCATCGATATTTCAATTGGTATTATTTATAAATCAACATATCGTGAATTTAATATTTATAATAGAACAATAAAAGAGTAGGTGAATGTCTATCTCTTAATAGATATTAAAAATTCATATTTAGAGATTCTTAATTTTTTTAAAAAAATATGTGGTAAATTAATAATAAATTTTATTTTATTTTTTATTTTTTTTAGAAATTCATTTCTTTAATTATTTTTATTTATTTAAAATAACTAATACTATTAAAATTCTAAAAAAAATAAATTATAAAGATATTTTTGTAATAAAACAAATAATAAAGCATTTCTCCGACAAAAAAAAAAAAGAGCATAAAAAATTGCACAAAAATCTCCTAATTAATGTATGAAAACTCATTCCATAAGCAATCATTCAAATGTGTATTTTGATGGTTCTTAACCTAATCATAAGTAGGGATGACAATTTTATCTATCCATTGGGTACTCGAAGACAATTTTATCTGCTCATTAGGTACTCAACTCAACTCAATTCTAATACCTGCTCTATTTAGTAAATGGAGCAGGACGAGTTTTTAATTTATACTCGTGTCAGGTTCAGATAATAGTATAACTCGACCCGACCTGATTATATATATTATATTTTTTTAATATTATATGTATTTAATTTATATTTTTTAAAAATTTATAATTTATTTTTTATGTGAAATATAAATTATATTATATAAATATGTAGAAAAAAATATAAATGAATATATATATATGAGAAAATAAAACTAAAAAATTATTTTGAAAAGAAAAAAAATAAATAAAAAAATATAAACGGGAATACCTACCCCGCCCCGAAGTAAGACGATAATAGAGCAGATATTTTATTTTCTAAACGGGCCGGATTCAAATTTTACAAAATTCGCCCATAGAAGACCCGTTGCCATCCATAATCATAAGGTTTTCTTTGAATTGAAATATAGTTGGTAATTTAACTTATACAACCAAAAAACCTAACTTGGTAAGACATATCATTAATACAAATAATTGAATAATAATAATAACAACAACAATAATAATAATAATAGATTTATATTTATAATAACATATTACTTACTCTATATGTCGTTTTAGAGATTTTTTTTATTCCAAAATAATAATTATAGTTTTAGAAGTTCAGTGAGATATATATATATATTTTTATTTTACTCTCATTTATTTTTTCACTAAACCATTTGTATTAATTATTTTTGTTTCTCCATATCAAAATTAAAAAAGAATATTTTAGTCTATTTATTTTAAAATTAAGATCATTTAATTACTTTTTTTTAATTTATGTGTCAAAATTTTAAACGTATGGATAGAGTGTATTATTAAGTAATAATAACAAATTGACGGTATTACTATAAATCAACCAAAAAGGTAATTCAAAAAACTAAAAGGAAGAGATAGTGAAGAATGTCAACATCCATAAATCTTAGTTTTTCCATGTGCCCTCCACTGAATAATTTCTCCATTCAAAGAGAAGAAGAAAATAATAATTATAAAAAGAGGGACAATGGACCAATTAAATTGAGCCACATAAGGGTAGGGTTTAATAATTAATACAGAGAGGACCAGCCTGAAATTAGATTAATGATTATCTCAAGTTGGGTTTTTGAATTTGCATGTGACTTCCAATCATTTTTACTTGATTCATACCTCCCCAAAGTCAACATTTTCACCAACTAGATTGCCCTTAATTCTTTCTCTCTAATCACTTGTATTTTCGGTTTTAATTAATTAAGTACACTTATTAATTAAGCTTATATTAAAAGAAAATTCCATTATCTTCAATAGAAAATTAGGGTTTTCAATATTTATAATAATGATGGAAATTTTTATTAATTTAATAAGAATTACTAAATATATATATATTTTTTTTATTATATAGTTCGTTTGACTTTTTTTTTTTATAAAATAAAATTAAGATTTTAAATTCCTGATAATTATACTATAATTAGTTAGATACATATCAATTCCTATAATAATAAATTAATAAGTGGTAATATTATTTTAATATATGTATGCATCAATAGTTGAATACACATATGATAATGTATATAAAAACATAATACGAAATTATATGAAATGTGAGTGTATCTCTAAACTTTTTTTTATTGGTAAATGGTAATAGAATGTTTAGCCAAATAAATATTATTATTTTTTTTTAGCATTAATTTTATCGATAAAATTCGAATTCTGACATTCATTTTTAAAGTAGTTTCACCTTATAATTAAATTAGGACACCAATTATAAATATTGCTATTAAACTAATGATGATGATGATCAATTGGTTATATTTGGCATGAAAAGTTTTAGACAAAAAAATATTGAGTAAAATCCATAATTTTAGAAAGGAATACAATATTTGGTAATATATATACTAAAAAAAAATCCATGAATTTTGAAAAAAGGAAAAAAATTATATGAAAATTTTGAGTTTTTCTCTTAAGAGTGTATATGAATCAAATTATTTGTGAGCTACTCAAATTCGATTCAATTATAACTAGTCGAGCTTGAACTCGAGTAATTCAAGTAATGAACCAAATTGTGTTCAAATAAACTCAAATAACTCGCAACTCTAATCAAATATTAAGATTTTATATAATTTTAAATGTATTTTATATTACATATAATACTTTACTGATTTTTTAGTTGGATTAGTGTACACCCCCTATTCTCTCCCTCATTTCTCACTCCGAATAATATATAGTTATTAATTAATTAGCCAAAGGATTTTTTAAACTGAATTTAAAAAATATGTCAATAGCTAAAATAATCAATACCCATTTAAATATTAAATATTTTAAACTCGTTGACATCTCTATCTATAGATGGCTTTAACCTTTTTGTTTTTTCTCTGTCTTACTTGATATCATCTAATTATATATATATATATGTTCTTATTAAAAATTAAATCACATTTAATTATAACAATAATAATTTGATTAGTTATGAAGAGGTTGTTTCTTTTGTCTTGGCTTATATAAAATATAAAATATAAAATATAAAATATAAAATATAAAATATAAAAATAAGTTTTGATAATGTGGCTATTGCCCTATTCTCTTGGAATGTTGCTATTTGGCTATTATTTGGTTAACCATTTTGAACATATTGTTTTCTAACCAGTTTCCTATTGTTCTTTTTCTTCTGGGTATTGCAATATTAACTTATTAATTTGTCTGTTTTTTCTTTCTTTTTTAGTCACTTTTAGCTTATTTGGAATTTGATGATAAACAATTAAATTTCCTTTTTATTTTGTTATTAAGTGGTACTATGAATTATTTTTTACTAATATTTTGGAAATCGTATTAAACCATCCAATTAGATAGTTAAACTAAATAATAATCAGACAACTCCTTGAGTCTAATTTGATTCTTTAATTTATTTTTTCATGTTTTACTAATTGAGAGATTAATTTTCTTGTTTATTTAACAGTCAAAGGTATTTTTGTTTATTTTTTCATGTTTTACTCATGGGTAACCATAAGGGTACCGACAACCCATATAACCCATACATGCTAATAATCTAATGGAAATCCGGTATGATATTAGCTGTAACTACACTATAGCCCAAAGATCACAACCTACATATCAATTACACTTCCAATAACAATCTTATTTTCTCACTACAGTAAAGCAATAATCAACTTTTCCATTATCAATCTCACCATTCAACTTATATGTCATATTAATTTCATCATTCAACATTTCTTTTTTATACTTATCATTACTACACTTATAACATATACATATCAAATACAATATCACCATTTACACACATGGAGCATCAAAGAGATTTTAAATTCATATACAAATAATTATCAAAATACAAATTATTACATTGTCTTGATAGTCCTCAAGGAAGGAAGAAGGCTTGAGTAATCAACTTGCCAACATCCACTATACTCCTGAAATTACGGTTCAACTTTTACCTGCAATCACTGGTGAGTGGAGGGGGAGTGAGCTTCAGGGAAAAGCTCAGTAGGTAAAGAACATAAAAGTTTTCATTTGGTATTTTACATATTTATAATTTAGAATGAGTTAAAGTATAATTCATTTAATGACATATAAATAATATAATGTGAGCTAATGAGGTTTTAGTTTTTTTTTTTTTTTTTGAAACTGGAGAAAATTCATTACTAATTAGAACTCAATACATCAATAATAAAAGGAGGTGGATTGATGAACCACTCTCCCTGATCAGACATAGAATAGGAAGCTCTAGCAAGTGAATGAACCACCTCATTCGCAGATCGTTTAACAAAGCAAAAGGAATAAGCTTCAATATCCTTATAAAGGATTTTACAGTAACTGACTATCAAATGAAAACAAGAATCATCTTCCATGTCACTTTGAAAAGCATTAACTAAAAGTTGGGAGTATGATTCCATAAGTACTCTGTGGTAGCCTTTCTCCTTGATCCAGCTTAGTGCTTCACGACAACTCAAACCTTCTGCAATAGTTGCATCCAGAGGGCCCTGGATTAGCCCATTCTTGGCTGCTGTGAAAGTGCCTTTGTCATCTCTAAGCACACACCCATAGCCTATATACCCTTGATGTTCAAAAATGGATGCATCGAAGTTGCATTTTAGTAATCTAGTAGGAGGGGGATGCCACTTCAGAATATTCACATTTTGAGACTTGTTATGCAGAGTGTTGGCTCGCACCTGGGATTGCTGCCATTGAGAAAAGAAAGTTGTGGCATTACTATAAAGGATCGAGGCTGGGCTGTTTTTATGCTTCCAAACCTGTTTATTCCTGTTACTCCAGAGTATCCAGCATAAAGAGGCAACCACATTGATATCCAATGTGTTTTTATGATCATTGATGTACTACTAGAATTCATGAAAGGAACAAACAATGCTACTTAGATCCCCTATCGAAGAAATGCTCCACAATTGTCTCGTTACTGTACAGGTAACAAAGACATGGAAAGTGCTTTTCCTCGTTTAGTGAACAAAATGGGCACAATACAAGAACCTCCACCCTTTTACTTCTTAGAGCTAACATGGTTGGTAGACTATTAGAGAGAGCTCTCCATACAAGATTTTTTATTTTCCTCGGAACAAATAGACCCCAAAGCTGCTTCCAATTCTGTGATGACAAAGATGGATTTGGGAGTGTTTGAGCACTAACCAATTGTCTATAGCCGCTTCTCACTGAGTAAGTCCCTTTTTTGTCATGGCACCACATCCAACGGTCCTTTTGTACTTTATGGCTGAGTGGAATCTATAGGATAAGTCTTTTGTCTCTTTCAAAAAACAAGTCATTGATCACATCTTCATCCCGACTGAAACCATGCACTAATTTAAGATCACTAACCTTTGCATTTTCAAGACCCATAGTTGGAAGAGTTTCAACCCTTGGGTTCTGACTATCTGGAAGTCATGGATCACGCCAAATGTTCACTGCTTCTCCCGAGCCAATAAAAATGAAACATATTATGTAAATCTTAGTTTGAACGGGACTTTGAGTTTCAAATTTGTAGTAGATTACATATAAATAAAAGACTTGACTTGTGAAATTTTCTTGAGATCCGATTGGATCAAATAAGTATATTTTTTAATACTTTAATTTATAGGTTTTCAAAATTCAGAAGATACATTTTTGGGATACATATTCGATTTTGTAACAAATAACATTTAAATGTGCTATCACTTTTAGCAATAAGGGAAAACATAAGTATTGATCTCATTGACCATGAGCATAGCAACTCAGGGGTTTTAATTTCAATAGAAAATTAATCATGTAACCTTTGATATGATTGGAACATTTATAGATAGTACTCAATAAAGGTTGTATATACGTAGTGTTTAAAATTGTAAGGTTCTTGAGATTTCAAATTCACCATATATGAGCACATTTTTGGAATTTTTATACATTTTATAATGTAGTTAAACTTCATACGGTATATATCTAACATAAACATATATATATAAGCAAAATAATTAATTTATCATATGTAAATAGATTTTTATAAAATCAATACTTAATATATAATAGGAATATAAAAATTTTATAATGATAATCACAAGTACACATATATATAACTAAAATTTTAAGTTAATATCATATGGAACATATTATTTAATAACTTATATTTAATGAAACATAAAAACAACGGTATTTATATACAATACACAATTCTTAAAATACTATAGATTGTAAGCAAAGATTCATATATACATATTAAACGAATACTATAGTTTAAGAAAATACATGTAATTAGATTTAATATCAATTAATCACATTAATAAATAAATTGAACACAATTAATATCTCGTATACATTAGAACATATAACTTAAGTATTTAATAGTTTAAAGCTTAAAGATAAAGATATATATATATATATATATATATATATATATATATATATATATATATTGAATTAATAAGAAGAATCACAAAATCATGTATAATTAAATTTTATATCAAATAAAACTTCTTATCAAATAAATCATTTATAATTAAAACATTTAATATTCCTTATAATATGTAATTTAAGCATTTAAAGAATAAATTTTAGAATTAATAATTTATACACTTATATAAAAGAATATCCATCTTGAATAAAATCATATATATATCATTATATATCATTATCAAGAAAACATATTACTAAATAAATTATATAAAATTGAAATTTTATATATATATATCAAAACATTAAATTTGAATATTTAGGTTAAATATCATATACGCATATATATATAAATCTTAGAATTTATGGAAAATATATACTCAATTTAATTTTTAACTTTAATGAAACAAGTGTAAATAGATTTGAGGATTAGTTGGCTATTTCACTTTTGGGGTCTCATTGTCAAGTAAAGTAATGATTTCATGGAAAGGCGCTCTGGTGGGATCCTCACGTACAGAAAAAGATTGCAGTCAGTTTGATAATGATCGAGTGACATTGCTTCTTCGACCCGAACCAAAGAGTCCCTTAGATATGATGCAAAATGGATCTTGTTTCATAAACAATTGGTTGGGTGGCCATAAACAAACCTTCAGAGGTTTTTGGGTTATCATATAATTAGAGTTAACAGAGATCACTTTATAAATTGGGGTATAAGCTCTTTTGAGTATACTCGAAACAGAGACTCTTAGTATGAGCATGCTTCCATATAGTTGGGGTAGAGGTTTTTGTAGCATACCCGAAGCAGAGGTTCATTTGTGAACATGCTCCCATATCATATAATTAAGGTAGAGACACTTTTAGCATAACCAAGGCAAAGGTTCTTTTAAGAATGTGCCCCCATATTATATCACATATATTAGACTCCTGTGTGCATACAGTCTGATGTATTACCCACATCAGACGGGGATCTCTGTTTCAAGTTTTGGATTCTCATGGTTCAAATGATTTATATGAGATTCAGGGTTCACATATATTTATAAAAGGATTATCACATTTTGATGAATAAGGTCACTTAATGTAGCACATGAAATATATACATGGTTCTTGTGATGTTCATAGCTAAATGGTTTAACAATGGTCATATTACTGTGAGGAATGTAATTAATTCTTATGAAGAAGGATATTAATTGTCAATTTATTTTTATATATCATTTCTTATAGCTTTTGATTCTTTAACCTAGATATGGAAACTCTACATTAATTATAACTTGAATATATATATATATATATATATATATATATATATATATATATATATATATATATATATATTTATTTATATAAACTTGGAACTTATATTCATAAATTTTAGAAGTTTTGGACAAATTCTCCTTTTTCTATTTAGGATTGTAAGATGGGAATATTTAAATTTTTTATAGCATACTTTATACATATATGGTTCTTATTTGTTTGAACAGTTGACTTTAAGCTCGAGACTTTATATATATATATATATTCAAATGGATATTTAACATTTTATGATAAGCTTTGGAAACATACATATTCAAGTATTAGTAAAACTTACGAGAATTTAGAAGAAACAATAAAATATCAAATATAATATATTTTGATATTTTTGAAATTAACAACTTATGAATCAATAATGAAAAAATTGGTATTTCAATAAACAAATTTTATCAATTTGAAAAATAACAGTAGTTTATTGACTTTAAGGATTTTAAATTTAAAATATGATAGTACGTTCTTCACTCACCTAGACTGTAGATTACGATCTAGCTAAATATTCACTTCCGGTAGTTATTTTTTGAATTATCCTTTAATGTTCTCATAAGAACATGATATCATTTATAAGATATAATCATACAATTTATTTATTATATATTTCTAAAATTATCAATCGAAAATTCGGTAGTACTTTCGTTAAAACTAGACTTAACCCCTTAATTAAATACACTTAATTTATCAACAAATTACAATCAAATGGTCTAACCCAGACCTCCAATACATTAATCTCATTCACCATTTTATCCATTCTTTACTAAGCTAACATCTAGAATAATTCATTAAAATCTTAATTCATCAATTTAATCCTTCAAAGAATCTCCAATAATTACAATACTCATATAATTAATAATCCAACTTAATCAATAATTATATTAATACCTTAATTTAACCTCCATTTATCAACCATAATTTTCATTATTCGTATAATTAATAATATAATTCAATTTAATTACTCAATTATGCTAATTAAATCATTATAAACTATATACCTAAATTCTCACAAATAAATTCATAATTAATTATCTAAATACAATTAAAAGTCGAGATTTATACTAAGTGACTCAGTTTAACGAGCCAGAGTTACTGTCCAAAAATATTCGTTCAGAGGTCACCGGAATTCGGCTGCCGAAAAATTATCATTGGTGGCCGTTGAAATTGAAATAGGTACCAAAATACTCGTCGGTACGTGGAACTCAGAAATGTATATCACTCTCACTCAATCGTCGGAGAACAGCCGGAAATGACATCGACATCCGCCAGACTCCGGTTAAAAATAAAAGTTGTCAAAAATTAACAAATGAGATACCAAATTGAAGTACATGAAGAGATGATTCCAAATATACTGGAATCGTCGTGAACAAAGGTCGGAAATCCGGTTAAAAATAAAAGTTGTCAAAAATTAACAAATAAAATACCAAATTGAAATATATGAAGAGAGGATTCCAAATATACTGGAATAGTCGTGAGCGGAGGTCGAAAATTCGCCAGAAAATAGCTCAGAAGCTTGCTGCCGGCATGATTCAATCGGACGACTCATTAGCGGCAGTTGCTTCCGCTGGTGCAGGCAGTGTCGATGTGCGGCAGCCGGGCAGTAGTGGATCTACTGATAGTCCTCTTTCTCTCTCTCTCTCTTCTGCCCGTTTCTCTCTCCTGCTCTCTCTGCCTTTCTTTTCCTTCTACCTATTCATTAACTAGATTTTATTTGCTTTTTTTTTTTTTTTATCATATATATATATATAAAATTACTATAATAAAAATATTAATTCACTCTAATAGCCAATAGCTTGTCAATATTTCTTTAATATGTATATATAATTTATTCACATATCTTGCATTTTTATTTTCAAAACAAATTTTCATTCTTATAATAACTTTTCAAAATTCTTTAATGTACAATAAACTATAAAATTATACAGATATCATTAATTAAATAATTATAATAAATCTAAGCTTCATATTTTATTTAATTAAAAATATTAACTTGGCAATAATAATAAATTTATATTATTTCAAATATCAATATATATATATATATATATATATATATATACCACTGTAGGAGTATTGGGTGCAAGCGCAGCGGAATCGATGCGGTGAGTGAAATCTCAAACATTTCAAAATTTCACAACACCTAATTATTGGCTCCAATAAACTTTCAAGCAATCTATTTAATTAATGTGTAAAATACATATGTAAAGAAAAGAAAGAGCAAGTGGTATTCTAAATACCTCTTGAAGCCAAAGACTTTGAACTTTTCTTTTCCTTTGAGCTTCTCAATTGTTGAGCCTTTAGAAATTCCACATCAAACTTTATCTATCAAGCTCCCTTTGGTTTTCTTGAATTAATTGATTCCCTCTCTTTGGTTGTCCAAATGAAATCAATAACTTCCTTTGGCAAACCTTGAGTGTTTGAATTTCTTTTGTTTGCTATGGATTACTCAAGCCTTTTCAAAAAACTTTTGTTCTTTCACAAAGAACAAAAGATTAGATTTGAAGAACAAGGAAAAGTGAAAAACACTTCTTCTATTTTCTTTTTCTCTCAACTCTTAATCCTTTCTTGAAGAAGATGATGAATAGTAATAATTCTCTACACAAAACAATCATCCAAAAACCCTTTATACCTTTACAACTCTTGTTTAGGCAAAAGAAGTCAT
>CATKHJ010537173.1:0-35398 GCA_949750685.1 Vernicia montana
AAATTTCAGGTCACCGGCGGCGCGTGGGCCCCACTCGCCGGCGACGCACCGCCGCCGAAGGTGGCGAAAGGAGGCGCCGCGCATACCGTTCGACTCGTCATCATGCCAGGAGCTCAAATATGTCGCTCACTCTCCAAGACGTGCCGCCAATTCATCGAAAAACGTCTCGAAAGGTTCGGCCATGAATTTTCCGATCTCCTTCTCCGGCGAGCTTCAGAAGGCGAGATAGGTACCAAATTGAAGCTTTCTTCAAGACCGTTCCATAGACACCAGAATCGCAGCGATCCGCAGCCGGAATCGGCCGAAATCTTCTTCAGAAGCTTCAGCGCCTGCGACGTCTTCATCTGGCGTGTTCTCCGCCGTCCTTCACCTGCTCCGGTCACCGCTAGCTCCATCGAGATCGTCGGAGCCTGGTCTTCAACATGGTGGTGGCGGTGTCGTCGGAGGATCACCGGTTCCGGCTTCTCTCTCTCTCTCTCTCCCGATTCTTTCTTCTTTTCTCTCTTTTCTCTTTTTTTTTTAACTAATAATAATAATAATAATAATAACTATAACTTATATTAATAATAAAAACTATATAATAATAAAAAAATATATAATATTTCAAAAATAACTAAAAAGTCAGGATATTACAAGATAAGTCGGGTTACTATGGAAATTGATTCCCAACAATTGATTTATGCACTAACAGAAAGACAAACAGTGGAGTCTAGTCTTCATATTGTTATTGATGATTATAAAAATATTTAGTATTATATAATTAATGTCAAAATTACTTATATTAATAAATCTTTACTTATGTTAATAAATCTGCGAATTATGTTGCTCATAAACTCATTAGAGCAGTTAATTCCATATCAGAGCTAATGTCTTGGAGTCTCTACCTCCCACCTTTATACTTAATAAATAATTCAAATTTCCTTTAAATAAATAATAATTAAAAAAAAAAAAAAAAAGCTGTTATAGAAAGTTAAGGGTATTAGGTGGCATGTTAATTGGTCCACACGCACGCACCCATAGTTCAACTTGTTTATAATTTTTTTTTTTTTCATGTGTCGATTAACCCTCTTAAGTCTTAAATTTATACCAAATTACCTTATTAATTTTTTTCATGTAAGTGTATTATGTGATTAAAATTTATACAAATTAATACATATAATATTATTTTATTATTATTTTTCAATTGATCTATTTATAATAAATTTAATCATATATTTTTTTTCAATTAATATATTTAAAATTATCAAAAAAAATAATATTTAAATTTAATAATAATAATAATTTGCAATATTATTAAATTAATAATAAATAAAAATAAAGACATAATAATAATAATAATAATAAATAACATATCCCACAAAACCTGGATATCAGGCAAAGTAAATTTATATGTACAGTACAGATATGGCTGTGTCTCCCCACCGACACCCAACCCCCATTGATAAAACTTAAAAGGGTCACTGACACTGTCCAACAAATTTTCTTGTGCAATTCACTCTTGACTCTTACATTGCTCAATATATAAAACACAAGAAAGTGTTTCTTGTTCAGTTGTTGTTAATTATATGCAAATAAAAAGATATAATGGCATCCAGATTTAGAACTGGGTTTCTTTTTGTTCTTGTTTGCATCTGCAAGTCCTCAATTTCTATGCCAATGAATATCACCACCGATACCCATCAAAATTACACTCAGTTCTTGATTGCCAATGGCGTAGCTCGTACACCGCCAATGGGGTAAGTTAAGTTAATTTCAAGTTGTGACTCTGTCAAACTTTGAAGATGTTATATATAATTATTATTCTTGTGTTTTGATTCTTGCTTGTTTCATGGTTTGAAGCTGGAATAGCTGGAATCACTTTCAATGCAATATTGATGAGTGGACTGTTAAGACTACTGGTATGCTATATATACTCCAATTTTTTACTTAGAAAAATCTGTTTTCCATTTCCTTTCTTTGTCACAATTTAGAAATTGAATTATTCAAATCACTTTTCTTTTGTTTCATAATATGATTAACAAATTTAATAATAATAATAATAATAATTAAAATACCACATAACCCATATAAGTGTATAAAAAAGGACTCCAGTACCACGCTGAAGCAAAAGCTGATTGGTAACTTTGAATATTTGATTTTTTCCCTCTTTTGATATTAGTAAGAGTCTTGTCTCTTCTAGGTTCTATCTAGCTATTCAACCCAGTGACACATTGTTCTTATTTATTATTATTGTTGCACCATATACATTTATAGATATTTATTATGACCATGACCACCACCACCAACAAGTTCTTAATTATACTATTCAAAAAAGATTAATCGTTTTATTAAATGTTAAATTTCATTACAAAATATTGAATACAGTCCACAACTTTTTATTATTAAATTAATGCATCTGCAGGTTCATTTCCTTGTTAGTTAGTTTGTTATTTACAATTGTCAAGATGACTTTGAATGTTCTGTTTATTTTCACCTTTTTAAGTTTATTGTTCAAAGTTTCAAAGCATAACATTTTATTTATTTAATTAATTTCTTGGTATCAACTTGATTTATTTTCTTTTATAGATTATTGCCATTAATTAATTCCGTACTCTAGTGAGCTCTACCCGTATTGTACTCAAACTAGAAATGCACTGAGAATTTCCTAACTTTATGTAATAACATAGATTATTTAAATGCCTGTATTAGGGAGTTTTTTGAATTGGACTAATAAGGTCTATCAAGAGGAAAATATCCAATTAAAAAATCAACATAGAAATAGTCATATCATACAATAAGCTGTTCTGACTTTTGTAATATGACATGAAACTTCCTTTTGTTGTATAGTTTTAATTTGGTCCAGAAATTGACTACTCATGTCCAATATGTAACTTTTCTTAATTTTCTATAATATTGACTTTTTTTTTTTGGGTTGTGATTTGGTTTGATTTCTGAGAATAGCTGACGCTCTTGTTTCAACTGGGCTAGCTGCACTTGGATACAAGTATGTTAATATTGGTATGCAAATGTCCTTTTCTGTGGTCCATTTTAAGGTTAGGTAAAAGATCATAAGGATTTTAATAGGGTCACTATCAATAATGTTTTTGAAAAGGGCAGATGATTGTTGGGCTGAAGAGACTAGAGACTGGAAGGGTAATTTGAGGGCAAAATCTTCCACTTTTCCTTCTGGAATCAAGGCCCTTGCAGATTATGTTCACGCTAAAGGGTTAAAACTTGGAATATATTCTGATGCAGGGTATATCTCTCTATAAAATTATATAGAAAATTAATGTGATAATTAACCTGGACCAACATGACCAATGAAATTAATTAATTTTCATTTTCTTTATGATTTGCTCAGTTTTAGTACCTGCAGCAAAAAAATGCCAGGTTCACTAGGACATGAACAGCAAGATGCTAGCACATTTGCCCAATGGGTTAGTAGTGTCTCTGTCTGCTAATGCTTATTCACAGAATGGTGGTTGAGGTTTAATTTAAAACAGCTGAAAAGATGGATATATTTATACTTATGCTTGTGTATTATTTGGATTATAGGGGGTTGACTACTTGAAGTATGATAATTGCTACCATGACGGCTCCAAACCACAAGACAGGTACCATATCTGTCAATTTTCATGAAAATTACCATATCTGTCAATTTTCATGAAAATTTTATTGAATAAACTCAATTTATCTGGTCAGCTATAGGCTAATAAACTGATACAATGTTGCATACCAGCTTTAATGGAAATGCCAGTGTTTTAATTGAAATTCTGTACTAAACTATTAATAAATTTTCATGGGCAAATTACTATTTCCTCCTTAAAATTTGATCTAATTAACTAACTTGGCTCCACCCCTGTTTCTGACTATCTAGCTACCAAGAATCCAAACTTAAATATGTGGACATAGGAAATTTAAGAAGATTCAAAGCTAATTAAAATGAGTTGGGAATCATTTTCATTTTGGCTAAATCATCTCCAGTGTGTTTTCCTCGATCTTTGCTTGCCATTGCTATACTCTTTTTTTGTTCATATTTGGCCCTTTTTTTTTTTTTGGCAAAAAGAGGTAGAAATGGAAATTTTAATTGTAATTCATATAAGATTTAATGGAAAAGTACAAAAAATTGACGGAATGTCTAAAGTGTTAGAGAGAAACAAAACTCATGAACTAAAGTAGAGACGAATTAGTTAATTAGGTCAAATCTCAGGAATGAAATAGTAATTTACCCAATTTTCATTAATGTACTGATTGTATCGGATAAAAATATTTTCCCTTTGGCAACAGATATTCCAGGATGAGTTATGCATTGCATAAGGTAGGCAGGCCAATTCTTTACTCAATATGTGAATGGTAAGTCACTTAACTAGATGATACAATTTATTTATACCCAGATTTCTGTTAGGCATGTTCTGTTTGTTCAGTGATACACATTTCATTAAACTGTTAGAAATGATCAGATTATAATTTTTAACCAGCCAACGTTTTCACAGGGGAGAAGAGTACCCAGCAAAATGGGCTGGCCAGTATGGTAATGCTTGGAGAACTACAGGGGACATCAAAGACACCTGGGAGAGGTCGTCCTACTACTCTTTCTGGCCTCTCATCTTTTGTTAAGAAAAATATTTAGTTGAGGTTTTGTAGTTTCTTGTTTCAGTGTTACCTCAATTGCAGATGAAAACAACATTTGGGGAAGGTATGCAGGACCTGGCAGGTGGAATGGTAAGAAAGCAAAATTTTAGTTAGTATTAATCTTCTGTTAGTAGTGTAATGATCAATTTATTATAGCTTGCTTCCTTTTACCTTTGATCATAATAGATCCTGACATGTTAGAAGTGGGCAATGGAGGGATGAGCCTAGAGGAATACAGCTCTCATTTTAGTATTTGGGCTTTAATGAAAGTGGGTTTCCCAATCTTTGAATTTTTTTTTTCAATGTCTACAAATTCCAGCAAGTGAAGATAACTAATCTCCTAACCATTATTGTAACAGGCTCCTCTGCTCATTGGATGCGATGTTCGATCTGCAAGCAGACAGACTCTTATTAGGATTCTTGGAAACAAAGAGGTAATAGAAGTTAATCAAGATCCCTTAGGAGTTCAAGGCAGGAAAATAAGATCAAAAGCTGGTCTAGAGGTATATATGCAAATTGGTGAACAAGTTCCTTTCTTTAAGAATTATTGTTTATGTCATTGTCAGTGACATACAAAACAAAAGTAGCTAGAAACTACATATATACATATATATATATAAAGTGATAATCAATTTGATGCAGATTTGGGCAGGGCCATTGTCAAGGAAAAGAGTGGTAGTATTACTATTGAATAGAAGTGGGTCCAGAGCTCCTATAACAGTAGGATGGAGGGAAGTTGGACTTTCTCCATATAGTTCTGTCATTGTTAGAGACTTGTGGACGGTAATATAATATAAATTTGATGTTTGATTTCTTTATAAAATTTTCTCTGAGATAATTTGGACTAATAATGGCTCGCTCGAGTTCATCTGCTAAGATGATAAGACTTAAAATTGGATAACAAAATATAATTTTTTTAAGTTATTTTTCTATACATATTGGCTATACATGCTTGTTGACAAACCATATAATTATTTTTTTTTTCCTTTTTAAATTTAACTTGCAGCATTCATTCGTTTCGATGAGCAAGCGTTATAGATTAACTGCATATGTTGCTCCTCATGCTTGCAAGATGTATATTCTGACTCCATCCTAGAGAAAGAATAGTTAAATTAACCATTCCTGATAAGATGAAGCATATATGTAAGTTGTACATTGTACTCCAACTGATCTTGGAGCTTTGATTTTTTTTTTTTTTTTTTGGCAAAAAGAAGTTGAGAAGCTTATAAGTTGAAGATTTCTTGTATTCAACTGAATTGTTTTGTTTTTTCTGGTTTCTATACTCTCCTTTATAAAGAGGAAAACATCTTTCTTGAAGTTTCCTTTCACTTTGTTTATATATTCAAAATCCAGAGGCTACAATATCTCTACCTCCATTGCCAAATTTTGAAGAGCAGTTGTGGCTTGTGGGTGAGATTGGGATGTCATAATTGGATCAATCCTGGACTTCAATGGCCTAACTTTCAATCCAAAAACAAAGATTATAATTAACTTCAATTAATCCATGAAATTTAACAAGTGAAACAAGAGGATGTGATAATTTTTTTTTATATAATTGATGCAGGTTAAAAATAGCTTCCAATAGTTTGAGAACGCATGGATTAAAAGTACTCATTTTTTCCTATTATTAAGTAATAAAAAGGTTAAAAAGAGGATTCTCCTCCTCTTATACACTCTCTCTCTCTACACTTATTGGGCATTCACTAATTAATTAGATATTCGAAAGGACAAATTCTTATCACACGAATCCAATAAGATAAAAATATATGGAGTAGAAAAAATATCGATTTTTTTTATTAAGCAAAAAATAAACAAAAAATCATATTGATTAAAATATTTCACCACTCATTGATTTGATATATAAAAAAAACCTATATACTTTTTGTAACCAAGAATTTTCTTTTCAAAGATCCCTATCGAGCACACCCTAAGACGCCTAACCTTACTTTCTCTCTGTCTACAAGTTCCACCAATTAAAACTTATTGAAAAAACCAAGACTAGGTAATTTTCCCAATAAATAACATATATATTATACCATATAAAAGAATTAATAAGAACAATTTTTGTGTGAATTAGGCCATGACACTTTTCAAAATTTGATACCATTCTCATGTGAGTTAGGAAAATTTTTGAAGAGTTAAATTTTTTATATCATAATTTATATTATAAATAATTATAAATTTAGTATCTGAATTTTTTTAAAATTTTTATTTTAGTGTTTGAATTAAATTTTTTTACAATAAAGTGTTTGAATGGAGCAAATCCCTATTTGCTTCTATTTGAGAATTGCAGTGCAGACTCAGCTTTGTTGAGCGCTATATATCACTAACAGAACAAAAGCAACTAACAATATAACCAAAAATTTCAACGAAGTCCATTCCGTAACCCACAACAAAGTAATCTGGGCACTGCAAAAGGAAGGTATAGAAAAAAAAAAAAAATTCAGTCCTTTTCCAATAAAAGACAGATATTCATGCTTATAACAATATGCAGTTGGTAACAAGCTAAAAGAAACATAAAACCATAGTCTACATAAATTAAAAAAAAAAAACTTCGTGGAGTGTACCCAAAGTGACCAAGTAATTATAGAGTCAACTCATATGAGTATTCAAGGAGGCAATTTACCAAAGCATAGTAATCAATGGCTATGAGTCCGATAAGTTATCCCTATATCGGGTCGACCAGGTATAGCTTTGTAAATGCTATCAGCTAATGACAAATCAACCACTTCTATCAAAGCAGACCAGTTACATCGACGATTAAATCATTTCTACAAATGAATGACATTTTTTTAGAACAGAAAGCTTTCAATTTTGGGAGAAAATTGAAAACCATGGTTTATGCAGAATGATCACTGCAGCATAACAATATATAAAAGTCATTTCATAAAACTAGTTGGAGTGTGTGTGGTCTTTTTAGTTTGAAGTTTGAAATGTGCTTGTGCTGTTTAGGATTATTAGTACAAAATAGAGAGAGCGAGACTTTGTAGAGAGAAGAAACGAAAGAGAGAAGAGGAATTAAAGAGCAATGCAGATTAGAGAGCTTAGAGGAAAAGTAAAAAAGGTATAAAAGAAAAAAAGAATTAGTAAAAAAGTAAAAATTCAAAATTCAAAATGGGGTGTATAAAAGTAAACAAAACAAAAAAATAGGGTAGATGGTGTGAATTCCCCATGATTCTTTCGCTTTCCAAACCATATTATTTCTATTCAACCACAAGACCCAACTGATCATTACTGCCATGCCCTTATCCTCACTATTACCACGGGAAAATAACTCCAATAGCCATTTTTTAAACGACTCAGCATGGTCCACTCTATATCCCACTGAAGACAAAATCCAGCATGACTTAGCTAGCGAACAAGAAACCAAAATATGATACATAGTTTCCTTCTCGCTATTACACACAGGACAGAAATCAAAAATATGAACTCTTCTAGACACAATAGCTGTTTTGGTAGGTAAACATCCAGTGCACGCTCTCCATAAAAGGTTTTTGACTTTAGGAGGCACTAAAAGAGACCACAATATTTTCCATAGACTCGCCTGGTTTCCAGCTAATGTTGGTTCTCCCTCCTCTCGTAAAGCTCTATACACACTGCGCACTGAATAACACCCCTTTTTATCCATGGACCACAACCAACCATCAGCAAGATTACGGCTACTTAATCAGATGCTAGAAATCAACTCTACATCTCGTGCATTAAATAAAGTTGTAAGAACAGTTTGGTCCCACTTCCTTTCTTTCTCTGTCATCAGATGCTCGATTGTAAGTGCTTCAAGACCCTCAATCACATTTGAGGAAACAAAAGGATCCTCCCCAGGAAACCATGGGTCCTTCCAAACCTCAATAGTATCACCACACCCAACCTTTCTGCGGATACCCCTTATAATAAGAGATTGAGCTGACAAAATACTGTGCCAAGCATAGCTAGGATTACTACAAATCTTGGCATCAATGAAACTGCAGTTTGGAAAGTATCTTGCTTTGAAGACCTGTGACACTAAAGAATTCGATTCGAACAAAAACTGTTAGACTTGTTTGCCCAAGAGTGCCAAATTGAACTCATGTACTCTTCTAAAACCCATTCCTCCACACTGCTTCTTGACACATAATCTCTCCAACCTCATCCACCTAATCCCCTACTTATTTGACTCACTCCCCCACCAAAATGAGTTGAGCATTCGCTCAAGCTCAGCACAGAGATCAAGTGGCAAATAGAACACACTCATAACAAATATTGGAATGGATTGAGCCACAATTTTAACCAAAATCTCCTTAGCAGCTAGAGAGAAATATTGGCTTTTCCAACCTGAAATCCTCTTCCACACTCAATATTTAATGAATGAAAATATTTCTTGCTTGTTCCTACCTACCAGCGAAGGAAGCCCCAGGTAGAAACCTTGATCTGCCTTCTTTCGAACATTCAAAATAGAGCAAACATCCCTTCTATTAATAGGGGATACATTCGTACTAAAAAATAAACTGGATTTCTGAAAATTCACAACTTGTCCCGATGTTGCCCCATATAGCTTCAGTATATCTTTAACTCTTTCACTCTCAACAACATTAGCCCGAAAGAACAAAAAACTATCGTCTGCGAAGAACAAATGAGACACCGTAGGTGCATTTCTTGCTACTCGACAACCATGAATCAACTAACGCCGTTCATAATTCCGAATCAATGATGTGAGCCCTTCCGCACAAATTATAAACAAATACGGGGAGAGGGGATCCCCTAACGCAATCCCCTCTTTGAAATTATAGGCCCAATCTCCTTTCCATCATGTGAAATCATATACTGAACGGATTCAACACAACTCATAACCAAATTGACCCAAGCATTTGCAAAACCCATCTTCTCCATAATATTTCTCAGAAACCTTCATTCAACCCGATCGTACGCCTTACTCATATCAAGTTTTAAGGTAGCAAATCCTTCTTTCCCTTGTTTTTTCCTCTTCAGAAAATACATCACCTCAAACGCTACCAAAATATTATCTATTATCAACTGTCCCAACACAAATGCGTTTTGAGCTTCAGAAATAATCTTCAGCAATATCAGTTTTAATCTATTTGCAATTGCCTTAGTCATGATCTTAAAGAGGACATTACAAAGGGATATTGGTCGTAAGTCTGCCATCGTTTCTAGTGATTTCTTTTTTGGAATTAGCACTATGTTGGTATCATTCATACCATGTGGAAACACCCCATTATTTAAAAAATCAAGACAAGAATTTGTTACATCCCTACCCACAATTGACCAGAACCTTTGATAGAACGCAGAGTTCATCTTGTTCGGTCCCGGAGACTTATCCGGGTGCATAGCTTGGATAACCTCTTTGACTTCCTCGTCAATGAACGGATGGACAAGATATTGATTCTGCTCTTCTGAAATTTGGGCCTCCACACTATTTGTTACACTGTCAAAATCACTACCTAGTGACAAAAGGAGATTAGAAAAATATGATCTCATGATATCATGAAGCTCTTGTTTAATAGAACTCCATTGTCCCACCTCATTCTTCAACTTCTTAATTGAATTCTTTTTTTTTCTTACAGTAGCAGATGCATGGAAGAATCGAGAGTCAACATCCCCTTCTTTTAGCCATTATTGTTTGGCCCGTTGCTTCCAAAAATCATATTGATTTTGGAGAGTATAATTCAGTTCCTTTCGAACTTGCTCAAACTCAGTCACCGTCCAAGCCTCTCTTTTATTTCTTAACTCTCTCAGCCGCTTCTTACATCGGGCTATAACCACCCGAAATTACCCCACCTTATTCGCACCCCACACCTACAATTTTGACCCACAAGAAGAAATTTTATGCTGAATAGATTGCGATGCCACAGACACCCAACCTTCCTCTACCACAGACTTACAATCACTCTCCCACAACCAAGAATTTTTAAATCTAAATTTCCTCACTCGAAAATCCCTTCTATTTGTACTGAATTCCATGAATAAAAGGGAATGATCTGAATATGAAACTTCAAGATTCCATGCCCGTGAATTATTAAACAACTGCCACCACCTCCTACTCACCATAATTCGGTCCACTTTTTCCTCTACCCAATTTGCAGACCCTCTCCCTCGTTCCCAGGTAAATGGATGACCGATAAGATCAATATCAAATAGCCCACACCATTGCACCGCTTCTTGGAAACTAGTTATAAGATTATGAGGATGGGATAACCAACCCTCTTCTCAATATGAGCCAAAAGGTCATTAAAATCTCCTAAAACACACCATGGGAGATTAGATTTGGTGCTAATATTTTTCAACAATTCCCAATACTCCCTTCTTCTATTTCTTTCTGGAAAACCATAAAAGCCAATCAATCTCCACTTCTCCTTGCATTGTCACACCTACATCTATATGGTTTTGAGAAAAGCCTATCAAATTAACCATATCATTTGTCTTCCATAACAAAGCTAGACCTCCACTATGCCCTTCACTATCCACAACAAACATACCCTCATACCCAAGCTGAGTTCTAATAATCTCCATTCTACTTCTGCACACTAAAGTTTCAATAAGGAAAACAAACGTTGGCTGCTTAGAAGACACAAGGTCCTTCAATACTTGGACTGCCCATGGGTTGCCAAGCCCACAACAGTTCCATGATATGGTACTCATTGGGTGCGGTGGGCCTGAATATCATAGCCCAATAAATCTCCATCCAAAGTTTCTGCTTCAATTGAGCCAGTAAAAGGCCCATCATAATTTTTGACAGATGTACCTTCCTCCCCATAACGACGACGTTTAGGATCCATTACTACTAACCCATCATTTTGAATTATACCAACTTGACTTTCATTTCCCACTACAATAAACCCTTCCATTACATTATTGCCCGACAATTGAGGCCCTAATCTTCGCTGAGATTTACTTTCCAAAAACCCCCCACTGCCACAATCCTCTCCATTTCTCCCCAAATCTTGCATTTGACCCACCATTTCAGCCCCTAACTCCAGACCATCCATATCCATACCTGTCTTCTCACTCCCACCATTACCATCTCTACTATTCTTTTCTGGCAGCCCTGATCGGAGCCATCTTTCACCACTATTATTGACATTTTTGGCAATGCTAGCTCTTATCCAAATACCATAAGGGGTTTCAGCATAACCATCAGGATTGGCAAAATATTTTTCACAAAAATTATCAGTGTCCAATGATTCCACAAATAAAATAAAACGTAGGCAACCGTTCGTACTTGAAATTGACCCAAAACCATTCACCCTCTTCTCGTTTTAGCCTCATTCTCCTCTTCAAAGGCTGTCTCACATCAATACTAACCATTATCCGCATAAAATTCTTCCAAACTCCACCAAAGTTATTGGGATCTACTTCAATATATGAACCGATATAATTACCAATGTTCTTGCCAATGAATTCAGACATACAACCTACTGGGAGATCATAAATTTGCACCCAAAAATATGCATGAAATAATGGGATCTTTTTCGATTGATCTCCCAGCTTTAGTCATTTGGTGACTAACATGTGCTGGTTGAATGTCCACGGACCATTTGCAATCACACGTTTTATATCCAATTCATGAAAGAACTAGAATAAAAATAGGTTTGGTTGAATTTCCTTGATGCACACCTCTTACTGGTCTCCACAGTGATGCAAGGGTATTTTTCATGGCTACCACATTAATACTTCTATCAGTCATAAATATGCCTACAAGACTCCACCTATAATCATCTTCACTCTTTGTCTCCGCCACCTTTCCTATAACGAAACCACCATTCTCCTCCTCTTCTAAGCCTAAATCTATTATAACGTTCTTCTAACTCGTCCATCTGTTTGCTACTGCTTCCCATTGTAACCCAGACACTTGTAAAGTAGGTTTGACAAAAGAAACATACAAAGGATCTTTAGAGATATAGGTTTTAGAGAGCACTTGTCAATAGACAAGACAAGAATACCATGTCAATAGACAAGACTATTAATTAATTAATTTTTTTATTTTCACTAAAACAAATAACTTTTTTTAACAGTTTGAGCAGGATTTACAAGCTATTAAAAGGCAACCCCTCAAATTTTTTTTAACAACACTGTTATAAACATTTAACAGTATTATTAATATGTTAACATTTAACAGTATTATTAATATGTTAACATTTAACAGCACTATTAACATATTATAGGTTAACATTAATTTAGTAATATTATCAACGTGTTACTATAAATCTGTACTTACAATTAATTGGTAATTTTAATAGCAAGTATCAAATGATGTTAAATTAGTGCGTTGTTTTTTTTTTTTTTTTTTTTTTTTTGAAATGTATAAACACATAAATAGGGACAGAGAAAAATTAGTGCGTTGTTAAATTCAATATTTGTAGTAGTGTTTTTAATTTAGGGAAAAATATAAAAAATTATCATGTGATTTAGGTCGTTTTTATTTTGGAGTATGTATAAATTTTTTTTTTTATAAAATGGGGTCTAAATATTTTTTTTGATAAAATTAGTGCGTTGTTAAATTCAATATTTGTAGTAGCACTTTTGAATTTACATCCTTAACACCGTTAAAGACTGAATACGTGGCGCCCATGTGACATAAGACTACTGACATGGCACCCACATGAATGCCACAACCTTATGCCACATGGACCTCACATCAGCCGCCTTATACCACATAAACACCACGTCAATAGCATTTGATGTCACATGAGCGTCACGTCAACAATTTTTGATAGCGCTAAAATTGTAAACTTCAAAGTGTTAATAGTGAAAATTTCATACTCTATTTTATCAAAAAAAAATTTATATATCTCAAAATGAAAATGACTGCAACCACATTGTATTTTTTTGTACTTTTCTTTTTAATTTATTATCAAATAGTTTTTTTAAAAAAAAATAGTCATTGGTCAGTGATATAAACTAGTTTATTTATTTATTTATTATTCAAGGTGACACCTGAGGTTGATGTGTGGTTTGTTGAAAATGTATGGCCAAGATAAAGAATTTTAAGAATGAACCACAAAAAATGCGAGTCACTTATTATCTTGGTTGAGTTTCACAAGTCACCTCAATGGCCTAAAATTTGGTGATATTTGTGATCTTTATCACAACTCAATTTGAATTAGAACAATAGCCATTAATTAATATTACATACTTTGTTTGGAAAATTGCTTGCAATATCTATCTTGAGTCTTGACCATTTTTTAAAATCTAGCAAGTTTAGTCAATGGCCAAACATATCACCATATATCACATTTTTTTTATTATTTTTTATTTTTTATAGCAGAGGAGAATTTAACATCTTCTTTCTTGTGTCTAACATTCCATTTTAAAATGGGAATAATTTCTCTTAATTTATTTCATTATTAAGTCCAAGTTCTTAATATTGTGAAATCTCAAAAAAAAAAAAAAAAAAACTTCAGAAAAAAAAAACATTTTTCTCATAAATGAACTTATATATTAACTTGAAAAGGGAAATTATCATTTGAGACAGATTATTATTGTTTGACAAAGAAACTATATACAAGTTAGATATGACAGTTAGCTTCGAAAGCAATTAAAGTTAAAAACAGCAGAATTAATTATTAAACACGTAAAAATCTAATATATATAGTATAGATTAAAAACTTCAATGGAGGAATATTTTTGAATTTTCTGATAATTAACATTGTAATTAATTCCAAGTATGATTTTAAATATCTTTCTTGATAAGTAATCTGGTAATTATAATTTTTAATATCGATTCCCCCACTAATTCATAATTAGAAAGAAAATCCAAAACAAATTAAAATATCTACTCAACAGAGCCTATATATCCCAATGTTTTGAAGTCATGCATGATGCAAATAAGCACATTAATCAATTCTTGATTTTAATCGGACGAATGATGATAAGCAACTTGGGCTCTATATCTCTTTACTGATAACACATACCAGGCCATAATTGAACTGGTTATTACCAAAGTGTATCACAAAAAATCATATGATCGTTTCACTTTTTTTTTTTTTTTTTTTTATTTTTGAGATTTTTAAACCATTATTTCGTGGACAAAATCTTTCTACTTTATTAATTTCTTATATATATATATTAAAGTTGATGAATACCTACTAATGAGGGACAAAAATAACCAATAACATAATGGACCCAAAAATAAAATAAGTTCACTATGACACAATATTATAATTGGACGAGAGAGGATAAAGATCCAAGAAATGACTCATAAAGGACACGCCCAAAGGATCAATTCTCAAAGCACTAGGCGAAGACTTCTCCTTTATCCAATGCTTGTTCAACAAGCTTCCTAAAGGTAGCTGAGATCACAAAGTACAAACGTCACTCTATTTTTATCAGAAGAAAGTCGTGCTATGCGGTGTACTCATACCTACTTACACACCGACCACCTGTTATTTGACAAGAGACAGGTTCAGATATTATCTTTTAGAGTTTATGTACTAACCCTATCAATCAAGTATTTTTTCTCAATTGCCCCTTTAAACCTAAGGGCCAAGGGCATAAAAAAAGGAAAACCCAAAAAAAAAAAAAGAAGAAAGAAAGTAGATTGAACTTTGCAAATTTTGCATCTCATTTCTTTCAACAAAAAAAAAAAAAAAAAAAAAGCTTTAAATCTAAACTGATTTAATCGTCGAAAGTTGTTCGCCAGACACAAGACCTGACCCTCTTAACTCATCTTGTCTTTGCAGGATTTATAGGTCAAAACTCAACAACTGAGATCCAGCCCAAACTATACTATTTGATATAACTCTCATCACCTACAAATATATTTTCTAAGTACCAACAAGGATTGAAACTCATTTTATGCAAAATCAATTGATTTATATTAATTACAACGTCTATTCGCTTATAAAATTTTGCATTATTTTATATTTTTCCAATTTAAAATTTCCTTTTCAACAATATAAAATTCAAAAAAAAAAAAAAAATCAACACATGCATATATATCATCCCATTATGGATGGATACCACATGGGTTATGTGTAAACTAGAACCCACATCAGCCATTTGAGTTTTGTATGCTAGGTTGTAACTCAATTGCATATTTAGATTTGAAAGTTTTAGATTTGAATTATGACCTCTTATATTTTTATAGTATTAATTAATTAAAATGAAATAATAAGTATTAATTATTGAGTTATTGATCCATATATTCATATATACAAATCAATGAAAAATATAAATGAATAGTAAGAAGACAGAAAATTAATAAAAAAAATTATTATATAATTATTCACTTAATAAAAAGATTAATTGCAATCTTTTTAAGTTAACTAATTAATAAAATTGAAGTTGATGGTGGAAGATCTCATGGTATATATGATATTTGTCTCTAGAAGGTTCTGACTTTGTGGTTTGAAAATTTTGCAAGAAAAAAGTAAGTGGATAAGGTTGTGAGAGCATGGTGATGATATAATAACAATAATTAATAATAATAATAATAATAATAAGATTATTAGGTTTTGGAAGTAAGTACTAAGTAATATTTTTAATATTTACATACAAGGCGGAAAGGGAAAGTGTAAAAACAATGAACTAATTATTTTTTCTTATTGGAAAAGGAAAAAAAATGTCAACAAGCTTAAGAAACAATTAATTAATATACTCCCCACGTTTTTGTCTGTGCTGTTTTTTCCAAGTTAAAAGAAAATGTTACATAACTTTTGGACTATATATATATATATATATACAAACATGAGCTCATGAGATTAAATATTTACATAGAACTAAATAAAAAAGAAAGTGGGTTTTGTAGGAAAGTTTGAAAGGTGATGCAAATTCTTCTATCTTTATATATATTGACCAATTATTTATATAAGTCCTTCTTACATCATAATATATATTTGATGTCTATATTCAAATATACACTTAGCTTAGATCCAGTGGTATAAAAATAATATACTTCTTGTGCTTCTTTTTTTTATAAATTAATTTTAGGGAAAAATTCAAAAAAAATTCTTATGATTTTGCATTTTTATAAATCGAAATATGTTATTTTTGTTTTTTAAAACCATATATGTATTTTACTCCGTTAGTAATTAAGAGTTTGACAGGCTAACACCGTTAATTCTTATTTATGTGGAGTCGATGTGGCATTAAAAATTAATTTTTCAGTGATGTGGTATTCTAGTAAGTATAATAGAGCCTATTAGAAATATATATATATATAAAGCTAATAAATAGCAATAATATATATATAATACAGATCATATAATTATATAATTATATATATATATATAATTTCAACATTAATAAATAGCAATAATATCATTGATAAAAAAACCAAATCATTTACAACCATCCGATTTTAATCTAACAGTTAAGAAAACAATACTCATCAATGGGTAAATATTTGAGTAACCATAAAAATCTTACCCATATATATATATTCTAAATTGGGAAAAAAAATTTTAAAAAAAGTATCCTTTAATTTAGCGTTTTTGCAAATAGGATTTTTTTTTTTTTTTTTTTTTTTTTTTTGCAAAACTAGATGTGTGTTTTATTAAAATTTAGTGTCACGTCAGTTGAGACTGATGGTATTAGAGTATCAAACTCTTAATTACTAAAGGCATAAAATACAGACCTGATTTTACAAAATAAAATTCTACATACCCTATTTATAAAATGCAAAACCACATACTCTCTCCGTCCCAAATTGATAGACAAACTTTTCATAACGGGCATCTCAAATTATAGGCACATTTTCATTTTAGAAGAATAGTTTAGATAGTATTTTACTAAAATAATCCTTATTTATTTAACATTGGTATTGATAAACGCATTATTTAAATTAGTTGTATTTATATTTTCAAAAATATATTAATTAATATCCACTAATACAAGAATTAGATTCCAAGAAATTAATCTTTTTGGGTTATAAATTACTGCAATGGTACTTTTGAAAAAAAAATTTAAAATTAATGATTTTAACTAAATTAACCTCTAATTCTTAATTCATGTGAAAAGTTAGATGTATCTATCAATTTGGGACGGAGAGAGTAATACTTTTTAAAATTTTTCCCTTAATTTTAATTAAAACTCAAACTCAATATCAACTACCTTGAAATGAATTATTAGTACTCATTGTGTTAGTTTATGGCAAAAGCAAAACCCAATTGCCCAAATGGAAAATATTAATTGTTAATTAATCTTAGGGTTGTTAATTACTAATAGTGTAATTGGATCAAGAAACTATGAATAATTTATATATTTTAGATAAATTTTATTTTTTTATTGAGTAAAAAGTGAATACATTCATACTGTATTTTTTAAAATCTCTCAAAGTGTTCTTTGTAAAAAGTGGAATTTTGTGGAATTTCTTATTTTAATGAAATAATATGATGCACCTTAATTTCTTCATTTTTAAGATGGACATAGTTATAATATTAGTGAATATTTTTTTAAAAAAATATTAATATAAAATTGGTTGATTATATAATAAGGAGATGAGATACACTTAATCATGTTTTGAAACCCTAATTAAACAGGAAAACAGATAACCGGTCCAAATCACTTATTAAATCTAATATTTTATGCAATTAGCGTTCACGATATGTAACAGACATTATTTTGATCTTTGTCTGATTGTAACATTCGTTTAAAACATGTAACGTACGTTATCCATATATATCAGCAAACATATGATAAATATATAATATTATTTAAAATTTCGATTGAACTTTTGATACATAACTCTCTACTTTCACCGATTTAAAAATTAGACCAAATATTTTCAAAACATACACTCTTAATATAGTAAAAAAAAATCCCTTTTAATTTATAAAATACCTTAAAAATTCATTAATTCTTTTTAAAATAAGAACGGTGGTTAAAATTCATAAAGTAAAAAAAAATCCAATTTTTTTTTTTTTTCATTTAACAAATTCCATGAATTTTAAATGTGTCTAATAAGAAGTACAAATGGCACGTGTGTGTGTAATTTTGTCAATTATTCTTGAGAATAACAAGAAAGGTGCAAGAAACAACTGGATGCATTAATTTCATGATTCAATGAATACTAAAAGAGTCAAAGACACCTCATTATCCAAACTAAATAAAGACCAATGGTTTAGTTAATTATATACTCCACTCCTCATATTATCGACCCAAAAATAAAGAGCAAGTAGTTCGGTTCATTTAGACATCTACATCCATCAAATTAACCAAAAATTACTCAATGCATCATGTGATAAAAAGTTTATTTTTATTCATACAAACCAGAGATTTATCTCTTATAAATTTAAGAAACTATTAAATATATAATACTATTAGTTTTTAAATAATTTGACAATTATCATTAGATTAACGAGATATTTTAACTTAATAATAAGTTGAGACTACTTTAAAAATAGATGTAAGAATTCGAATCTTATAAATAAATTAATGTTAAAAAAATGATAGATTAAATTAAATTATATTGGTAATTAATCAGAATTCAGAAGTCATTTTCTTTTTTAAATTTACCTTCGAGAATATATCATATGAAATATTCGAAATTATGAAAATAATAGAGATTGGCATCTCCTACATGAAAGAGCTTAATTTGATAAAGCAAAAGATGACATGAGGTGACATTGCCTTTCATGGTTTGATTTCTTAATTTGGATCCTAGTATGACTTGCACCACTTAGAAAATAATAACCATGGATAATTAATTTCAACACCGTACGAAAAATTCATGATTTACCACTTAGTATATATATATATATATTCTAGATCATTTGTTTTTTTGACCATTATCTCTCCTTATAATTAGATGTTTAACATTTCCACTTATTCAAAAAATACCATTGAGATAGCAGAGATGAAATATAAAAATAGTAATGTTGACTAGTAATTTAGCAGTTGAAAGCATGTTTTATATTGTAATGTTTTATCATTTATTTTTTAAAATATTTTATATAATAAAAATTTATAAAAAATAAGAAACATAGATCTCTCAGTTTTAAAAATGTTATCATTCTTTTTTTTACACCGATAAGGAGTATAATAAATAAAATATATTTTTTTCTTTTATATCTAGGGACGGAGGCAGAATTAAGAGGTAGGGGAACTAACTTTTAGAAGAAAAAAAATTTAGAGGATAAATTTTAAAAATAAAAAATTTTGAGGGGGGCCAAGTATAATTTTATATGGATAATTTTGTAGAATTTTTTTTTTTTTAAAGGGGCTAAGTATCTCTCTACCCATACACGTGACTCCGTCCCTATTTATATCCTTGATAATATAATAAATACATTTAGATATTTTTTAAAAAGTAAAAGTGAAATTTCTTGCCTTCAAACTCTATTTTAAAAGTAGTGGAGTAATATTTACTTTGATAATATAAAATCTTTTGAAGATGGATATAGTAGTATAAAACCATAATTTAAACTACACAAATGTTAAAATATCTCTTTCATAATAAAAAAAAAAAAATGTTTGCTTATATTGAATGTATATTTAGTTTTCGTATATCCAATAAATCATTGTGAACTACTATTAAAAAATTATTTAGAATTACGTTTCTATCATTT
This sequence comes from Vernicia montana, assembly GCA_949750685.1. Taxonomy (NCBI): domain Eukaryota; kingdom Viridiplantae; phylum Streptophyta; class Magnoliopsida; order Malpighiales; family Euphorbiaceae; genus Vernicia; species Vernicia montana. The sequence goes on from CATKHJ010537173.1 coordinate 20,115, forward strand.
ATTTATTTATTTATTTATTTATTTATTTATTTTGCTAGTGAGAAGACAATTGTATTTAAATTTGTTTTATATATTTTTATTTTATTGACCGAGTATAGTATAGATAAATATTTTATTTAAAATAAAAAAATTGAACCATGTGCACACGTGCAAATCTACACACACTCCCTCTCGTTGTTTTTTTTTTTTTTTTTTTTAATGAAGAAAAGAAAAAAAAAAATAGTTTATTTGGACAGAAGTGTGGGGGTATTACATAAGAAAAGCATGACATGAAAAGCGTATAAGGCAGTTGAAAACCTCCGACCCTCAAAAACTGCCCGTCCCCTATATTTCTGTTTTGCACTCCCTTCTGTGGCCCCCAACACTTACAACACGTGTCAACTTCTCCTTTTTCTTCAACGTGTCAACTGATGATAGGTTCTCTTCATTTGGCACTTTCTCTAAGTACCCAACAGCCTCTCTTTGCTCTCCACTCCCTAAATATAATAACTCCCCCAATCCCTTAATTAATTATTTTTAATAACAAATATCAAATTCTTGAAAATCCTATAATCTTCAGTCTTGATTTTTGAATTGAATTTGATGGAGAGCACTGATTCATCGTCCGGCTCGCAACACCCCCATCTCCCTCCTGGCTTCCGGTTCCATCCCACCGATGAAGAGCTTGTTGTTCACTATCTGAAAAAGAAGGCTGCTTCTGCTCCACTTCCAGTCACCATCATCGCTGAGGTTGATCTTTACAAGTTTGATCCATGGGAGCTCCCAAGTATGAATAATTTCTCTTCTTTTTCTTTTATTAATTTTAACTTTGACTGAAGCTCGAACTTATCACTTAATTCTTTTTCTTTTATTAATTTTTTAACTTTGACTGAAACTGGTCGAATTAATTGGTGATTTAATTTAATTTATAGGTAAGGCTACGTTTGGAGAGCAAGAATGGTATTTTTTTAGTCCTAGAGATAGGAAATATCCCAACGGAGCTAGGCCTAACCGAGCTGCAACTTCTGGGTATTGGAAAGCTACTGGAACAGATAAGCCAATATTAACATCTAATGGAAATCAAAAGGTTGGTGTGAAAAAGGCACTGGTTTTTTATGGTGGTAAACCTCCTAAAGGGATTAAAACCAATTGGATTATGCACGAATATCGTCTTGTTGATAATAATAATAATTTTAGCTCAAAGCCTCCTTGTGTTGATTCAGCTAACAAGAAAGCCTCCTTAAGAGTATGTTGTCTTATTTTTAATTATCATAATTAATTTTATTGCCACGTCTGAGTTGGATTTAAGTATTCTGATTGAATATATTTTTTGTTTTTGTCGAATATTATAGCTTGATGATTGGGTTTTATGTCGAATTTACAAGAAAAACAACTCGCAAAGACCTATGGAGAGAGAAAAGGAGGATTCAATGGAGGGTTTACTTGCTACTCAACATCATCATCAACTACTGTCAATACATCAAAAACCTCCTTCAAAACCTACAAGTTTCAATGTCTCAGTTCTTGAAAATGAAGAAAATTTCTTTGATGGGATACTAACAGCAGCAGCATCAGTTTCTACGAGTGGTGATAACAATAATATTCCAGTAAAACGTCTACTCCCATCATCTCATAATCATCAGTACTGGAATAATGAATCTTCCATGGGAGGTTCCTCATCTGCAGGGAAAAATAACAACAACAATAATAAGCGTTTTCATGGTGATCTTAATAGTTGCAGCACTGCCACAGAAGATAATACCTCCTTTGTTTCTTTGCTCAGTCAGCTTCCCCAAACTGCACCGTTTCACCCAAATACCTTTCTTGGTTCTCTTGGTGATGGCGTTTTGAGACAACAGTTTCAGCTTCCCACCATGAACTGGAACTCATAGTAATAATATCATCCATTTTATGATATATATATATATATATAAATACATACATATGCATGTCTCTCCGTATGTATGCACATTATATATTATACATATAATATTTTATATACAAGGCTTAATTTTGAGTTAATTTCAGTGTAAGTAACCATATAGGTGTAGTCTTTTATTAATTAATTATTATTAATATAGATTATTAAGTTTTTTTTTCCTTCAAGAACAAGAAGAAAAAGAAGAAGAAGAGGAGGTATATTCTCATACATAGTTATTATTAATTAATTTGTTGCAATGAGAAATATTATTAATGATCTTTTTTAAATAGAGAGAATAATTAACTAAACTATTGCTCTATTTGTCTTCTTTTTCTTTTTTTAATAACGACCGGAGAATGAGAATTATTGTTGATGAGATTTGAATTCTAACGTTATTTCTAGACAGTTTCATTGTTATATATATATATATATATATATATATATATATATATATATAAATCTTTATTGTATAATAAATATTGAGTTTTATTTTTCTTTAAATAATATTATAGATATATTAATTAATTATTGTTTAATAGTATGAAAAGATTATGGTGATTGATTGGGTTTATCATGTGTTTGTCCTTTTAATGTTAATAACAAACTTGCAAGCACACTAAAAGCCATATGCAATGTTGCTTGAAGGATGATTAATTCCATTGACAAAGAATCAGGTACCTAATTTTCTTGTTTCCATCGATATATATATATATGTATATTTTTAATTTGGTTTAAAAAATAATTTTTCAAAAATTTTGTATTTAAGATTCAATTTTTTATTGTAAAATATTTGAATTTCAATTCATAATTATATAATTTTTAAAATATTTTAAATAAAAATAAATTTTTATTTTATAGTTAAATGATACTACGAATCAGCTTTTAATATTAAATTAAATTTATTTTTTAAATGAAAGTAAAATTTCATATTTCGAGCTAGCTTTCAACATTAAATTAAATTTATTTTTTAAAATAAAAGTAAAATTTAAGAAATTTTAATTAGGAGAGGGTGTCATTATCAGCTGTCAAGGATTGATAAATCCTAAAAAGCATATATCGTGAGCAAAAGGTCTAAATCAGTACAACAAGGGCTACCTCAGAAATGGTGTGGCAAGTTGACTATGGGGCCATAAAATACCATCCATCCAAAGGAATCATACATCTTGATAGTTCCAAATTAATTCAGCCCTCTAATCAGTTTCCTTTATTGGGTTAAAGAACAAAAAGACTTTCTAAGGATACTTGACCATTGTTTCTAAATATTGGAAAATAGATAAAATATCAAAAAATCAATTTCATCACCTCATTTCTCTTTCTATGAAGTTTCCCTCTAGAAACTCCCACAAGATTTTATATTAAACCCGTTTGATAATGAGAAAGACTTAGCTATACCTGTAATTCTGTATGTACCAAATCTAATAGGTAAACTATATGTGAATATAATAAGAGTATTAATACCTTTATATTGAACAAAACAATAGACATTATTAGTAATAAATTTTAAAAGATCAATCACTGATTGGTGTAACATTTAAAAAGATAGTTAATTAAGAGTACCTAAGAATTTTACTTTGATAATATCCATTAACTAACGGTTTTCCCATTTCCACAATTTTTTTTTTCTTTTTAATCTTTCAAACACTAAACTCTTGATGCACAATTCTCAAATAAAAAAGAAGTGCATAAAGATGGGCTTTCGTCTCACACGGATACACTAATGCTGCAATTTGGGCTTGATTTCAGTCAACTGTTTCACTTTGGCTCGAGCCCAGTTAGGCTGGATATTCTACTTAAGTCAAACAATTTGGCCTGGATCCTGAGAAGATTATTGGACTCAAGCGGAGTCCATACCGAAGTCTCTACGTTTCTGGTTGAAGTACCTGATAATTTTGGGCTGATCAAGTTCGGGACGGACTTTATCTGCCAAATTTTTTTAAGGAAATTACACCTTTCACTTATTTTCTTTATTTTATTTACTTTTATATGCTAATGTTTTAAATTTAACTTTTATGTCATTTTTATTTTTTTTATACGCTTTAAAAAAAGGAAAAGCAGAGGACCTAGAAATTGATTATATATTTGAACATTAATCAAAACTCAGAAAAATATAACTGAGAAGCTAATGATTCAGAGAGAAATTAGAAAGTGTTATTTCTTATTAATTAACCAGCATTACAGATGAAGCTATATATATAACTATCTAACAGACTAGAGAGAGAAAACTGAGAGGAGAGAGAAGAGAATGTACAGCTGGCTAACAAACTAACAAACTAACTAATATGAGACTTAAGTATATAAATACATAATATAAGCTCTATAGGAAACTACTCGACTTGAGTACATTAAAGACAATCAACATGCTACAAGGGTTGATCTCTATCAAGGAATTGTTGATTGGATACTTGTAGGTAAAACACATGCTGCAAATGTTGGCCATAAAATTGTGCTTCCTACTTCTTTTATTGGAGGACCTCGCTATATGCGTCGTCGTTATTTAGATGCCATGGCATTCGTCCAATGCTTCGAAAAGCCTGAAATTTTTCTCGCTATCACATGCAATCCTTCTTAGCCTGAAATAAAACAAGAGCTTACACAATGTGAGAAGGGACACAATCGAGCTGATCTTATTTCAAGGGTATTTCGAGCAAAGCTATTAGTGTTGTGACTTGGAGTTATTCCAAAATGCTTTCCTTTATATTCACTTATCCCACATTATTTGTTTACAAACTTCTCATTTACTTTATTAATGGTGACTTGTTATGGGCTTATTAAAGAAACAATATGACGAATGAGCTCGCGGCGCATATGAGCTTGGCCCAAGCCGAAGCAAATTGATTGATTCCCCTTTGCGTGGCAATTTTATTTATTTATTTTTAACCAAATTTGAAAAGATATTTTTTATCAGATATTTATTTAACCTTAAAATTAGTTAACTTAAAATCGAGATATTTCAAAAAACTATTATTAAAAGCCCTAGCCATTTTTCCTTCTCCTTTTATCTCTAATTCTCCCTTAAATTTTATTTCCTAAACTACCGCCGATCTTCTCGTTTGATCGCGGTGGTTCTAATATTTTTTGTTAGATTTAATATGGACAGTCTTATTCCTGCTGTTGTTGCGACATTTACCATCGGCTCCACTCATTTGTACTCTACTTACGCGTCCTTCTCTACTTTCGCTCGATGCTCTTTCTATTCAATCTCGTTCTCTGCCTCCTTGCTTCCGCCGTTATCTCCTCATCTCCGTTTTTACCATATGTTTGTGGGTGGTGGGTTTGTGCTTACTGCTGCTAGGGTGATACTTTTCATTTTATTATTTTGTATTAGATTGTATTTGTAACACCCCAGAAAAGTCATTTAAAGTTGATAATTCCAGAACAGAGACAAGTGAAAAGGAAAAAGTAAGAAAAAGAATAGGACGATAAGAATCAAAACTCTGAAAAGGGTGTCAGTTCGAAAATCGAGGAGCTAAGTGAGAGTCGATGAATTACGATCTCGGAAAGGATTCCAAAATTTTATTCTAAAAATTTAGGTAAATATAAAAATGTTAGAAGTGATGGAACTCAAAAATCAAATTTCGAGCGAAAATAGAAAATATCTAAGTGAAATCGGTACACTAAGCGCGAAACCGATGGATTTCGATTCTGCGATTTTTTCAGATTTTGACTTAGGAAAAAATTGGTGAAAGAATAATCAATTATAGTCCTAGAATTCTCAAAATTAGATTAAAAATATTAATAGACTATATTTATATATTTTAGTGTGATAAAACCAAGAAAATGACAATATGGTGATTTATGGCAACAAACTAATCATTAGGTTAGACTTTAGGATAATTAAAAGAAAAATGAATAAAATTAATTAAGAAACATGAGGGAGGCTACTGAGATTTTGAGGGAGAAGATAAACTTAACCAATTTTAGTCTTAAAAAAAAAAAAAAAAGTAAAGTAAAGTAAAGAATATCTATATAAGTTAGGTGAGTAAGCCTTATCATCTCATACTTTACCATATTATCACCTAAGAACTTAGAGCCAAACAAAAGAAAGAAAAACAAAGGAAAGAAGGGGGAGGGGTGACGTCCAAGAAGGGGAAAGAGGAAAGGGAAGTAATCAAGGTAAGTCCTAGAATTAAAAGGTTGTGTTTTTGTGTTCTAAGTATGTATATGGTGTTTGTTTTGAAATTTTTCCCTGTTCTTTGGGTTGGAATTTTTGGTTTGGATGGGAAATGGATGAATATGAACTGTTTGGTGTTTGAATGGGGGAAAGAAGTGTGGGTGGTGATGTTTTAGTGAAGAAAGATGAAGGAATGGTGAAGAAAGTAATGAAAGGAAGAAGAAACCTAGGTTTGGTGGAAGGAGGCTGACTGCATTATATTGTGATCCTGATTTAGGGACCATAAAATCCGAACTGGGCTCTGAACAAAACTAGAAAATTTTATCCAGATACGTGAACTAGAGACCCACAAGAGGGATTGGCAAAATCTTCAGTGGATTTTGAGTTATTGAAATTGCACTAGGATTGCCCCTGTATGCAAAGTCAATAGAAACACATAACTTAAGTAGCTGTGTAAGGGGTCTTAGAGACAGATTTAGGCCAAGCTTAAAACCAGAGAATTGGTCCTTTATATGTTTAGTTTGAGTATATGAAAATAATTAGTCATTGGAGATTCAAGTTTTGAGATATAGCTAAGAAAAAGGAGAAAGGTCAGTCTATCCCCTACATTGAAGTAGGACAGACTTTGGAAGTTAACTAAACTTGTATAGAGCTCCAAATTAGATGAAATTTGGATATGTTACTGTCTTATGTGTATTATTTCCAATGAAAAGAGAATCGTGGAAATTGGAGTAGTATATAATGAGATATGTCAGTAATAAGGAGGTTGGGTTAGAAAAGAAACCTATAGGCATAATTTAGAAGTTAAGCATTTTAATGTTAATGTTTAGTGTAAATTAGCTAATTGTGAATGTAAATTGAATGTAGAGACATAAAAGGAGCAAGGAAGAGATGAGGATCATCAATTGACCCTACTTGGAAGCAAGAAATTTTACAAGGAAGAGCATAATAGAGGTGAGTGATTACTATCCTATTATTGATTGTGAATTGTATTTTAAGACCGTATTTATTGTTAAACCACCCTACATGAAAGTCTCCATATGCTAAAGTAATTTTTAAGTTTCCTAAAATCCATAAGAAACTTAATTCCTATTTGTATCGATATTGAAAACGTTTTTACTTAATTGAAGAATTTTTTCCAAAGTATCGTAAAATTGTTACAAGATGAAAGTTGTTGAGAAATTCCTAATATATTTACTTAAATTCTATATAAGAATATTCACTTGAAATTCCAACTTGACTTGAATTATACTTGGTATTTGTTCATTGATTTCTCATATATAGCTTTGGATTCTTCGATAATTCTATCGTTGAGTTGTTATTCATATTGCTCTTACTTAAATTTGAAAATCCAAAATTTCAGTTGTTTTATCTACAATGCTATATCCTATTCATATAATTGATTACTTAGTAAAATCACCATGAGTTTTTACTTGGCAAAATTGCCATAAGTTGTTACTTGGCGAAATCTCCATGAGTTGTTTACTTGGCAAAATCACCATGAGTTGTTTACTTGGTTAAATTGCACAATCGCCATGAGTTGTTACTTGGTTAAATTGCCATGAGTTGTTCACTTAGTCATAGTTGCCATGAGTTGTTCACTTGGCACTTACCATGAGTTGATTAGTTAATTTTCGGTGAGTATGCAATAAAAGTTCTTGTTCTCACCCCGGTTGAAACTTATTTGATTTATGCTATTCTCATATGAGATATTTGCTATTCGAAAGAAGTTTTGAAATAAAGGCAGTATTTCAAAGGTAGTATAAAGTATTTGTTATTTGAAAGGATATTTGAAACATATTTTTTATTTTGTATTTGTATTTAAAACGTATTAATTATAAGTATTCTCGAGACTCGATTTGATTTTAATTTTTAAAGTACTATATATCATACATTGTCAAATATTGTCCCTATTAAATTAATATATATGTACAAGTTAGTCGTATATCCTTCTTGTAAATGAACATTGAACACCATGTCACACAATTTATGGTAGAATAGTTTTTACTCATTGAGTATTCGTACTCACCCCCATTCCCAATTTTTTCCACAAGAAGATAAGAGGTAATCAAATTAAGCTCGGGCATCAAGTCCGCTTGAAGTTTTCATTGAAGATGAAGTAGATGCTTTACTAGAATCTTTAAAAACATTATTCATATGTATTTAAATGTATGATCTATTTAGATCATCATTAGGCACTAAGGGTTGTAAAATTGATTGCATAAGATATGTAAGTTGTAAGTGACTTAAGAATTTATCTAATGGAGTGATGTTAATAGTTTATATGTGAAAATGCTGCTTTGGTTACATTGATGGAAGTGACATTGGGAGGATTTATATTGGTAATGAAGTTGAGGTTATAAGGGGGGTTTATTGGAAGTGTAAAGTGTTTTGCAGGTTTTGGATCTTGGGTAATGTTAGAGATACAGCTGGCACGCTGTTGGAGTATTGTCTAACTTTGAGTGTATCGGGTTCTACGGGTTTTCGGTGGCTTTAGGCCTACGCATGCCTTAGGACCGTCATATCCCAAAAGTGGGATGTGACAGTATTTTATTTTTTTATGTTATTTTGTCTTCCCTTGTTGAAAATTTTGTTATGTCTTCTCTTGTTGGAAGTTGTTTTTTTGTTATGAGTTTAGTGGTATGTATGTGCACTATTGTGTTTCAGATGCTCGCAAAGAGGATAGTGGTTTGTTACATTGTTCTATTATTATAGTTGCAATTTTTCAAAACTAATTATATAGCAGTTAGATGTTCTGTTGAACATTTGCGATCTGTGAATCAGATTGCTCTTATTAGGGTAGTTGATTCTATAACAGGTTGTAATACCTTGAATTTCATTTTGTGATATTTATTAAATTTTTGGGTATTTTATTTATTAAATGAAATAAATATTCTAATTGATAAAAAATTTTAAGAAATTTTTTTAAAAAGTATTATTTTATTTGTAAAAATGCTATTGTAATTGCTTTATTTATTGTTAATTATTTAATTATTTATTATTAGTGTTAAAATAATATTTATTGATATTATTCAAAATTTAATTGACAAGAAATAGCAAAGTAAAATTTATTAAACATTCTAAATTTATTATTATTGGTATTTTATTACTATTAATATTATATTATTATTAATTTATTATTTCTTAAAATTATTTTCAATTGAAAAAGGGAAACTTTTCTATTTAAGCAGCAGTTGATAGGTCTGAAAGGACCAATCAGTTCTATTGTGCCAAACAGACAGAGATAGCGAGAGAGAGATAGGAGAGAGGAGAGAGAAAAGAGAGGTAGAAGCTTCTTCCTGTCGGACCACTACCTTTCGGTCATCGGAGCGCCGCATGCGCGACACCATGAGAGAAGGTGTCCGATAATGTTTCCAACACCACCTGAGCCGCCACCAACAAATGCCACATGCAGCCGCCCAAGCGAACCGACGGCCAAGAGTTTTCAAGCTTCATTTTGGCGACTTCTAGACGATTTTGGTATGGTTGGATTCCTTATCTTTCCAGCTTTTATTTGGTATATCATTTGCTAATTTTGGACTAACTTGAATTTTTTATCGGAATCCGGTGGCAACGGGGCTACTGTAGCAGTTTTCCTGTGAATCTTCGACGAATGACATAATCGATCGGTATATCTGGATCTATCATTCTGAGATGAATTTGTTAATATCCATTTCGTTAAAATCCGTTACCGATATAAGTTTCTGACGACTTTTCCAGCGAACCTCCGGTAAGAGACGATCAATCTTCTGAATTCGTTCAAATGATTATTCTGATTTTAGAACGTGATAGTTTTATATGATTGAGCAATAGATCATATCAATAATGATTTTAATGCAAGATTTATTAAATTAATTAGTATGGATTTATAGAAATCCTAAGTACAAATATCTGATAATAATTAAATTGAGGATTTTATTGTAGGCTAGTAAATAAGATATTATTGAATTTTATTCAGACTGAGGTGATTGGAATTTATTGGAGAAATTAGCATAGAGAGGTGAGTTATGGAATATATTGGTACATGGTAACCTACCATAAAATTGTTTATTGCAAATCCTATTAATTTATTTATTCTAAATAATCATATTGCTTATTGATTCTTATTGATATTATCGTTATTAATATTGACCATTGAATTCTTATTGTTCTATTAACCATATTGATTTATTGTTAATAAATTTTTATTGACCTGATTTTATTGATTATTGCCTATTGATTATTGAAAGACTATTTGGGTCTATATTTTGTTATTGTTCCTACCGAACCATTGACCAAACCATAGACCGTAATTGTGACAGAACGCCTATACTAATGGGAGATAAACCATTAGGCCATGTGCACCAGTGACTCAACTGATAGAGTCTAATTTATCAGTGTCCTACCTGGAGAGGACTATGTACTATCCAAACATGCGTAAAAAGTGAAAAGTTACTGCCCTTATTGATTGTTATTGATTGATTAATTGATTGATATTGTTCTGTCAATTTGGTGCCATTTCTTTCAGGCACATACATGTTATTGTTTTAACCCTTATTTTGATATATGATATTTCTTCATACGACCCCTAGATATTGGTATATTACATAATTCTCTGAGTTGAAGGTATACCTCTTTTCACTATTTATTTTCAGGTGCTAGAGTAGAAAAGGCTAGAAATAGAGAAGATTGAGCTTCTTGCCTTCCTTTCCTCCACAAGAAGCTATCTTTGATGTAAATCTTTAAATTGCTTTATGGTGTGTTGTTATATTATTACTCTAGACACTCCGTGGTATTTGAATGGATTTAAACATTAGATATTTTTTTGTTTAATTAAGATATAATGGAATGGTATTATAAATGCTATAATTGGGTTAATATGTGATAAAATATATGTTTGGTATTGAAAATGATATTTTATTGATCCGGAAAAATTTATTGATATTATTGGGTTCTACGGGTGTTTGGTAGTCTTAAACTTACCCTTGCCCTAGAACCGTCGTGGCTCTAGAATCGAGTCGCGACAAAGGTGGTATCAGAGCATAGGTTTGAAATTATATAAAGTATTGTAAACTCCATAACCTAAGAATATACATGATTAGGGAAACTATGGAGTATAGGATTCCATCACGTCATTGTTATATTTTCCCTTCATATAGATCTGCATATAACGTTATGTTATGAATTTGAGTTTACCTTGTTCTTTCGTCAGCTTATGGATATGCCTCCGCGACGTGGTCGAGGTTGAGGTCGAGGATGAGGTCATCCAAGAAGGGTTATTCCTCTTAAAGAAGGTTCTGTTAGTCGAGCGGGGGATAATGCAGTTCCTCCCCCTACACCTCCAGTTGATGTGGATACAGTGGCACATAGATTAGACCAACTCCAAAGGAATTATGAAATGTTAGTTGAGTTAGTTACTCAGCAGAGGTAGTAGCCTGTTCCTCCTGTTTCTGTTTCCCCTGTTGCTCCAGTTGTTCCTCTTTCAACGGTTCCACCTCAACCACAAAATGTACCACAGGTAGAGGAAATCAATTATGAAAATTTCTTGAAGTTAAAGCCTTCAGAGTACAAGGGTGATGTGGACCCTGCGAATTTTTTGGAAGAAATGAAAGATAAGGCACGGATTTTAAGGATTTTAGATAGAAGAACAGTGGAATTTACTGGGTACTTAATGAAGGAAGATGCGAAAGAATGGTTTAAAAAAATCATAGTTGGAATGTTTAGGGATGGTGAGGAGATTACTTGGGAGTAGTTTAAAGAAAAAAGTAGTGAATGAGTTCTTACCAGAAAGTGTAAGAGAAGCCATAGCATTGGAGTTTGAAAGACTAGTACAGACTCCAGACATGACTGTTTCAGAATATGCTAAGAAATTTAGCCGATTGAGTAAATATGCTCCAGCTCTCATACCTGATGGAGTTGTTAGAATTCAGCATTTTTAGAGGGGATTGATTGCACCTTTGTTTAAGGTTCTAGCTGCTCATGAATTTGATTCTTACTCCAAGGTTGTTGACAAAGTAAGAATGATTAAGGACAGGGAAATGTAGGTAAAGGCAGTACGAGAACAAAAGAAGAAAGCAAGGGTTGGTAGTTCCTCCAAGCAAGGTAGAGATGATAGTGGGGCAAAAAGCATAGATATATCCCTACAGTCATTGGGTAATTTCAGAAGCCAACAAAGGAGATTTCAAGCAAGACAAAATCCTACTAGATCGGCTCCTCAAATGAGCTATAGTGCAGCTAATTCCACTCCGCCTAAGGGTTTCATTCCTCTATGCCTTACATGTGGAAAGAAACATAAGGGACAATGCCAGGGCATTTTATGAAAGATTGTCCTCAGGGATCAACAGTTAGACCCTAGGCTTCTCAGTCCACAGTTCAGATAGAGAGGGTCGGTAATAGTGGAATGCCAGCAGGTAGAGGAAATGGTGGTAGAGGTATTGAGACTAGTAGAGGTACAGGGCAAGATTCTGGTCAAACTTCTGACATGCTCCTATTGGTAGAGGCAGAGGAAAGGTATTTGCTTTAGCACAACCTGAGGCGCAAGCCTCTGACATAGTGGTTACAGGTATTCTCCATATCCAAGCTATGGATGCAAGAGTATTATTTAATTCTGGGGCTACTCATTCTTTTGTGTCTTCATGTTTTGCTAAGAAATTGTCTATGACATGCAAATTATTAGAAAATCCATTAATTGTGTCTACACCTTTAGAAGAAGAGATATAAGTTCAGAATGTTTTTCCTTCTTATATAGTGAAAATTGATAATAGAGAGTTAGAAGTCGATCTGATAGAATTGTTAGTGTTAGAGTTTGATGTGATCTTGGGCATGGATTGGTTGTCCAAGAATTTTGTTTCCATTGATTGTCATGATAAGAAGATAGTGTTTAAACCTCCTTTGGGAGAAGAATTTGAGTAGCAAGGAGAAAGGAGTAAAGAACCTTATAATTTGATCTTTGCTATTGAAGCAATAAGACTGTTAAAGAAAGGATGCCAAAGGTATTTGGCATACATCAGGGATACCGAGATTGAAGTAAAGGGGATAGAGCATATACCGGTTGTTAATGAATTTCCAGATGTGTTTCTTGAAGAACTACCTGGTTTGGCACCAGAAAGGGAGATCGAATTCAATATTGAAGTGTTATTGGGGACTAATCCGATCTCCATACCTCCTTATCACATGGCACCAGCTGAATTGAAAGAGTTGAAGATGCAGTTGCAAGATTTGCTTGATAAAGGGTTTATTCATCCTAGTAGTTCACTTTGGGGTACACTTGTATTGTTTGTAAAGAAAAAGGGTGGTTCTTTACTGCTATGCATTGATTACAGGCAACTGAACAAGGTCACTATTCAGAATAAGTATCCACTGCCTCAAATAAATGACTTATTTGATCAGCTGCAAGGGGCAAGCCATTTCTCAAAGATAGATTTGAGATCGGGTTATCACCAGTTGAGAATTTGGAAGGAGGATGTGTCCAAAACAACATTTTGAACAAAATATGGACATTATGAATTCTTAGTATTGCCTTTTAGGTTGATAAATGCATCAGCTGCTTTTATGGACTTGATGAATCGGGTCTTCAAGCCTTACTTAGACAAATTTATCATTGTGTTCATTGATGACATTCTGGTGTATTCAAAAAGTCAGGAAGAACATGAAAAGCACCTTCGTATGGTATTGCAAACTTTAAGAGAGCATCAGTTGTATGCCAAACTCTCCAAATGTGAATTTTGGCTTGATAGTGTATGTTTCTTGGGGCATGTAATCAGCAAGGAAAGACTACAAGTGGATCTAAGGAAAGTGGAAGCAATTTTCAATTGGCCTAGACCCACCAATGTAACAGATGTCAGAAGTTTCTTGGGTTTAGCAGGTTATTATCGGAGATTTGTTAAAGATTTCTCTAAAATATCAACTCCTTTGACCAGGCTTACTCAGAAGCAAGTAAAGTATCAATGGTCGGATGCTTGTGAAGAGAGTTTTCAGAAACTCAAGACTTGTCTCAGTTTGGCACCCATTTTGACACTACCATCTAATGAAGGAGGGTATGCAATCTATTGTGATGCATCATGAGTGGGATTTGGTTGTGTTCTAATGCAAAATGGCAAGGTAATAGCTTATGCTTCTAGACAGTTAAAGAGGCATGAACTAAATTATCCAACTCATGATTTGGAGATGGCTACAATAGTGTTTGCTTTGAAGATCTGGAGACACTACCTTTACGGGGAGAAGTGTGAGATTTACATTGACCATAAGAGTCTAAAGTATGTCTTCTAGCAGAAAGATCTAAACCTTAGGCAAATAAGATGGATGGCATTGCTTTAGGATTATGATTGTGAGATTATATACCATCTAGGGAAGGCAAATGTAGTAGCAGATGCTCTAAGCCAAAAGTCATTGGGAAGTTTAGCTCACATCCATGTGCACCGAAGGTCATTGATAAAAGAAATGTAAAGTCTATATGATCTAGGCGTTTGATTTGAAGTGTTAGATTTTAAAGTACTTTTGGCTTACTTTCAAGTCAAACCACTTTTGATTGACCAAATTAAAGCTGCTGTCACGACCCAACTTTGAGCCATGATGGTCCTAGGGCATGGGTAGGTGTAAGGCCACCGAAGACCCGTAGAACCCAATACCATCTATAACAATCAAGCATATAACAATTCCCAGATCAGAACCTGATACTCATCACTATATCTAATCCATATCATTCATATATGTACGCATGCCATTAATCATAATTAGATTTACAATATAATTCACATTATCTCAAGTATGATAATGTATCCAATATTACATTCCCAAATGAAAATACATAATTGAACAATCTAAACATCTAAATACCAAAATTACCATGGAACTCTAGACTTGTCTCTTGGAGATACATAATCATTATGATACATCAAAATAAGCAAAATAACCATAGACAGTGTAATTCCCAAGCGAGGAGCTGATGCTTGAGTTTTACCTTGCCTTGACCTCTATAGCACTTGAAAAAAATAAACCACTAAAGGGTGAGATAAAAATCTCAGTGAATACACAATATCAATATGTTATGCCGGCTAGGTTCAATTTAAAGATATAGAATCAATATAACAATAATGTCGTAGGCAATATGAACAAGTAAGCAATCGAACTATCACAATGGGGTTCATATATGATATCAACAATTTGGGATTCAAATAAGCAATTGAATACAATTTTACTTTCTTTATTTCATTTTAGCAGAAATCAGAAACTCGAGAATGGTATGTCCTCTTTTCACATTTAGATCGAGTGTCGGCTATTACTTCGCACACTCAC
>CATKHJ010537182.1:0-12180 GCA_949750685.1 Vernicia montana
ATTACTAACCCCTAAACCTTGTAAATGGACTTTAGTGTTATTGATTTCTCCAACCCCTAAACTCATCACATGGGCTTTGGTGTTGTTGAAATCTCTAACCCCTAAATCTATTCTTTGGGCTTTAGTGTTAGACAAATCTTCTAAACCCTAAACTAGGTTTCAGCATATCACATATGGGCTTTTAGCTATTTAGTGTTATTCATTAAGCTCAAAATTAATTCCATACATTCAAATTAATCTATAGTCTTAATCAATTTAGTCCTTCTAAATTAATATCATATATAAATTAGGTTTTAATCGATAAAGAAATCTTTGCGGATTTAAACTTCAGGATATGCTAGGGTCCTTGTAAATTTAATTACAAGTTCAATCATTTTACCACTAATCAATTAATTAAACATTTTAATTAATTATTATGGTAAACCTTTTACACTTGAAGGATAATTACTTTTGAGTGTGTGACTTTCTAGGTTCATGTCTAATTAGCAATGGGAATGTCTACTAATGTTAAATCCCTATTTCACCCTTAGTCTCATAAGTCATGAGTGACGTTTAGCAAAACATATCATAACTACCTAATTAGAATGAATGTAAGTGTTTGATTACTTATCCATTCCATGGACCATCAATCATAATTAATGCACACTAAAATTCCTTCATTACGAAATTCCAATCTTAGCTAGGGTCATAGATTTGTCAAACCCTAATATGCTTTGATCATATGTCTATATCTCGATTATGATTCTTGATAAATTGATTCCAACTAGAAACCCTTTCTAGTGAATCTTAACTACCTCGACCAAGGATTTGATTATCAAGAATAATCAGACAGCTGTGAGGCCTCACTCGAATGCCCCTCTCCTCGCTCGAGTGCTTTAAGGAAAGACTAAGCGGTTTTTAAGAGAGGTTAAGGTACGAGTTTCGGTACTCACGATTGGAAGCGGCTATCGCCTCAAAAAATTAATTTTTGATTTTTGAAAAGGATTCGGGAGTCACCACCCTAATTTATTTACATGGAAAAATTAAGGAAAAACTCAATTTATTAATCTTAGATTAATTTACCTAAGGGTAAAATCACTAATCTTCAAACCAAGTTGAGCTCAGAGATTAGGTTTTTAGTTTTAAATAATCTCGATTTGGCTCTTAAATTTAATTTGACTTTTGAAAATTAATTTCATGAATGACAAGTATTAATGACAATTTATAACGCATGAGCGTGACATAATTATGAGACATATGGAAAAATAAAGAGCAGATATTTAAACATCCACAAGTAAAGAAAAGTATTTTCTCTAGCCCTTATGGGTACTAGAAAAATCACAAAATCGCTCCTTTACTCCAAAATAATTGAATAATTAATTGCTTTAATTGAAATTTACAAGGAAAGTATAATTTGACATTTACATGAAAAAAATAAAAGGGGAAGGGGATTGATTGGGATTTGGATTTGAGGCTTAGATTTATATTTTAAGTATGCCTACGTATCCCATTGAATGGGGATCAAAACCCACGTTGTTCATTCCACAGTGAAGTGGAGGGGGTTTAAGGATCGGTCAAATTTGATTGGTTTGGTTTGGTTTGGGGTTTGAGTGAGGGTAAGAGATTATACCTTTTTTGTGGGTTTGAGTTGTGAGAGAGTGGTTTTATCAAATCGGAGTTCTGTTTCGTAAAACAAGGTGGATTTTGGAAAATTATTTTGATTACTTAATTACCCAATTTTAATTAATTAAAAATATTATTTAATTAAAGTGATTAATTAACCAAATTGAGTGAAGACTTAATTAAAAAAAATTAATTAATTTATTAAAATTAATTTTTTAATTAATTAACTAATTGTGATTACTCAAGATGAGTGTAGAAAAATAATTAGAGAGAGAGAGAGAGAAGAAGCAAATGGATAGCCAATCAACAAGTGCTTGAGGTGCCAAATGAAGGAGGGGAGGGTGGTATTTGTAGGCAAAGTGAGGTGAGGGTAGTTTGGGAAGAGAAAGTGTGAAAAGACCAAAAGGGTAGGGCTTTTTAGGCTTAAAAATCAGGATAGAGGGGCAAAATGGTAATTTTGAGGTGTAAGTAAGGCACAGTTCTCGAGGCGGCGGTGCCTTTTAGTGCTCCGACAGCAACTGATTTGGCGCTGGCTATCTATATGGTGGCATAAAAATCGAGGCACCGGCTGCGACGGTGAATTTTGCTACTCCGGCGGTAAGTTGATGTGGTACGCTAGTTGAAGGGTCTTGAGCTTTCGGGACATTCGGGTTAGTTTTCAGGACATCCGGGTCAGTTTTCTGGGCTTCCGGGTCAGTTTTCGGGTATTCTGAAGTCTGAAAAATTACCGGTCAGTGGCGATAGATCCGAAATTAATTATCTAACATTTTGGCAGTCAGTTTTGAGAAAAATTTGGTCAGTCTCGAAAAAATATTGTCTGGTACAAATGGTCAGGTTAGGATAGCAAAAGCGTCGGTTTGGGTAGAAAAATATTTTGATCATCTCTGGTGAGTTCAGAAATAATTTTGGAGGTGCTAAAATGAGGATTCACAATAGCATAGGATTTCTTCCTTGTTTATTCAAGTTAATGAATTCCCTTTTGGCGATCATTTTCCTCCATACATAACTAGTTAGAACCATCATATACCATATACCTATACATGAATAGCATAAGTATGTAAGTAGTAACAAATCCCAACTATCAATGAATGAGATACAGTGTCACTCAAGTCAAAGGACTATAAGTACAATTTTGACCTAGACGATGATTTATTGACTAGCAATAAAACTCCATGCTATCATCATCTAACGTCACAGTTTAATCATTCATCACATAAATATCCACATGTTTATATCGACAACATTTGTCAAGCAGCATGATGCTTACTGCCTCTATAATCATAAGTATCACATACTGATTATAAAATATAAATAGAGGTGACGGTCTTCCAAAATTAATGATGCCCAGTCATTATTCCTATGACTATGAACATTTAAAGTATTTGTTTGAGAGCGATCTGTCATTCATATTCTCAACACTTGAGAATAGATCCTCTTACGAAATACTAATGGACTACAAATATATATTTAATACAATGGAACAATTGATTTATAGAAACATATATTTATTGCCATTAATTAAGATGTTGTTTTACATTTACATAAATATATACACAGCTCTAGGGCATATACTCTAACAGATTCATCAAGCTAAAGCCATCCCTTCCTCAATGCACTAGAAGCTTAAGTTCCCTCATGGAACTTTTATTGTGACTATTAAGGGGGATGGAAATGGAAGAAGTGAAATCCCAAACTCTAAACCCATACTGAAAATTCAGCATGAACAAGCCTCCTTGCTATTGAATGGGTTCTCTTTTGATACAATACAGTTTATTGAAGGAGAAGGAGATAAAGAATTTGTTCCTTTTGATTTTGACCCTTATGTTAATATTGTTGTGGCTAACATGATGAGGAACATGAATTATTTTCCTAGTTTGGGTTTAGGTAAGGGCCAGCAGGGAATGAGCAGCTTTAAAGAGTACCCCATAGCTATTCCACCTTTTCGGCTAGGCTATAAGCCCACTGAAGAGGATTGGGCTGAAATGGAGAAAATGGTGAAAGAGAGGGTGGCATCCCTAAAGAGAGGTGAGTTGTATAATTGGCCTATGAGCCCCTATTTCAAAACCCTGAATGGTTATTTTGTGAAAGAAGGTGAAGACTTTCCATATTATGGTTTTCCTAAACTATGGGTCTGTCCTATTACCAAGAAATTGATACCAGGTTTTGAAATATTCTTTGATATCAGGTTGAGCATGGAAGAGTGCGAGCCGATTTTCATGTTAGAGCAAGATTGGGAGGATAACATAAAGGCCACTCTCTTTGAGCAGATCTGAATGATTAAAGGTGAAGAGGAGATGGATCCAACTCATTTGATCTAACCAGCCTAGAACAAACTTGACAATTGGTACCACGAAGGAGGAGATAGCCATTTGGAATCCTTATTAGAGCCAGAGTCTGATCCAGAGTCTCTTGAGTCTTTTTTCCCATTTTCTTCTTTTGAGTCTATAAATAGTCGTCCTAGTTATTCCTTTAATTTTGATGTAATCATGGATAATAGTCTTTTCATCCACAATAAGAAGTTTGAATTTTCCTCTTATGATCCTGTGTCTCTTGTTCCTTTTTCATATCTTGAATCTAATTTGAATAATACATTAGAAAAAAGAGATAAATGAAAGAAAAAATGATGCAAGTAAAAAACCAATCAATACTTGCACCAATGAAAATCCCAAAACTACATTCATTGCATATGCATGTTATAACAGGGATGGCTCTGTCAAGTTGATCCGAGAGTTTGTCGACTGTTTTGCATGGGCTCCTAAGGATACGACTAGGATAGATCCAAGAATAGTAGTGCACAAGATTCCCACTTATGAACATATGAAGCCTGTCAAACAGAAATTGTGAAGACTGAAGACATAATGGTCTTTGCTAATTAAAGAAGAGATCACCAAATAGCTAGATAATGGGTTTATAGAGCTGATTATATAACCCTCATGGCTAGCCAATATTGTTCCAGTTTCAAAAAAATATGGTAAAGTACGAATGTGCGTTGTCTATCGGGACCTAAACAAAGCTTGTCCAAAAGATGATTTCCCACTGCCACATATTGACTTATTGGTTGACCGCATGGTAGGTTCTGAAGTAGTCTCTTTGACTGACCTATATGCTGGTTATAATCAAATCTAAGTTCATCCACCAGATAAGGAAAAGACTGCTTTTATGACCGAATGGGGTATATATTGTTATAGGGTAATGCCATTTGGATTGAAGAATGCTGCGGCAACTTATCAAATGATGGCCACCACCATTTTTCATGACATGATCCACAAAGATGTTGAAGTGTATGTGGATGATATGGTAATAAAATCTGAAATAGCTGAAGAGCACTTAGAAGCATTAAGGCGATTCTTCCTTAGACTTCGCCAATATAATCTGAAATTGAATCCTGCAAAATACCACTTTGGCGTATCATCGAGTATTTGGTTAGTAAAAAGGGAATTGAGTTTGATCCGGCCAAGTCAAAAGTAATTCTAGAGATTCCACCTCCGAAGACAAAAAAGGAGATTAGAGGTTTCTTGGGATGAATCCAATACATTAGTTGATTTATCTCTCACTTGGCTGATGTATGTGGGCCCATATTCAAACTATTGAAGAAGGGAGCCTTTAAACAATGGAACGAAGACTGTCAGAGAGCTTTTGAGGAAATCAAAGAATACCTCCTGAAACTTCCTGTCCTGCAACCACCAAGACCTAGTAAGCCATTACTTTTATACCTCTATGTCACCCAAGAAGCTATGGGGCAATGCTTGCTCAGAATGCCCCTGAATCCTATAAAGAAAATGTCATCTATTACCTAAGTAAGCGTCTGCTTGCCTATGAACTCAAATAAAATTAGATTGAAAAGCTATGCCTTACCTTGGTATGGGTTTGTCAAAAACTTCAGCATTACCTGAGCTCCTACACTACTCATGTACTTGCTGACAAAAGCCCCTTGAAATTCCTTATGGAGAGGCCAGTTCTTGATAGTAAGATGGCAAGATGGATGGTTGTACTAGCATTTTATGACTGGAGGTATGTCCAGAGGAAATCCATAAAGGGGAGTGTGATAACAGATCAATTAGCTGCAGCCCCTGTAGACGGTGATGGTCTAAGTCAAAATTCCCTAATGAAAATATCATGGAACTTAAACCTAAATTCTGGAATCTTTTCTTTGGTGGTGCGGCAAACATCAAGGGTTATAGTGCTGGAATTGTCATGGTTACTCCTAACGGAGAAAGCTTACCCATGGCTATCAAGTTAGCTTTTGAAGTGACAAATAACGAAGCTGAATACGAAGCCAGCATAGCCGGATTGAAAGTCGTTGTGAATCTGAGGATTGATTACTTGGAGGTTTATGGAGATTCGAATTTGATTGTGTCTCAAGCTCTTGGCAAATGGAAGATAAGAGAGGACCTTTTGGTTCCTTACCATAAATGCTTGGAAAACCTTACAGAAAATTTCCATGAACTATCATTCCATTATTTGCCCCGGGCTAAGAATCAATTTGTAGATGCCTTAGCCACACTTGCATCAATGCTGGATATGAGTGATGGAGAGATAATTAGACTTGTTGTCATTGAGGTAAAAAGGGAGTTTGGTTATCACACCATGTGTATGAATATTCAGTCGGTTGATAAGAAACCTTAGTTCTGGGATATTTTCAACTATCTTCAGAATGATGAATATCTAGAAGGGGCAACCAAATTAAAAAGAAGAACTTTGAGGCAGTTGGCCAGTAACTTTATCCCAAATGGTGATGTGTTGTACAAGAGACTGTGGGATAATATACACCTTAGGTGTGTAGCCGAGGATGAAGCTCAGTAGATCATGGAATGGGTCCATGGCAGTGAAGAAGGACCTCATATGAATGGAATTGCTTTAGCTCAAAAAATAATGAATCTAGGGTACTTCTGGTTAACTATGAATGAATACTGTGTTAAGTTTGTACAGAGGTGTCATAAATGCTAGATATATGCTAAGCTTCAGAAGCAACCTCCCATTCCCCTCAATCCAATCACAACTCCTTGGCCTTTTGCAACTTGGGGTATTAATGTCATCGGAAGGATAAACCCTAAGTATTCTGTTGGTCATGAATATATCATAGTCGCAATTGATTATTTTTCGAAATGGATTGAAGCCACTCCATACCAATTGCTAGATTCCAAAAGAGTGGCTCATTTCATCCGAACTAACATCCTTTCTCTTTTTGGAGTTCCTTTTGAGATTATTATAGATAATGAGTCACATTTTTAGAAAGAGGTGGTCTAGCTGTTGAAGAAAGAGAAGATTCAACATCACAAATTTTCTCCTTATCGTCCTCAAACTAATGGTGTAGTGGAAGCAGCTAATAAGATGATCAAAACCCTTTTACAAAAGATGACTGACAATCACAAAAATTGGCATCAACAACTACCATTTGACTTACGGGGATACTAAACTTCTATTTGTACCCCAACAGGCGCAACTCCTTACTCATTGGTATATGGCATGGAAACTGTTTTGCCAATTGAGGTTGAAATCAGATCAGCCAGAATCATGCGAGAGAGTTAATTAGAAGAAGCAGAATGGATAAAGGGTTATCATGATCAGCTCAATGCCATTGACGAGAAGAGGATGGATGCCTTGTATCGAATTTAGGGTTATCAATAGAAAATATCAAGCCATTTCAACAATAAGGTTAGAAACAGAGGTTTAGAAGAAGGGAATCTGGTTTTAAAGGAAATTAGAGCCCCAGTACATGATCCAAAAGGAAAGTTCAGACCAAATTGGGCTAAGCCTTACATACTTAAGAAGATCTTGTCAGGTGGAGCAGCTATTCTTATGGATCTAAATGGGATAGAGTTTTCTAGTCCATGCAACTTGGATCAACTGAAGCGCTATTTTGTTTAAATGTTTTTTTGTAATTTTCATGCATCATGTAACTACAACTACGTGGACCTGATTCTCCAAAATGTTTATTGATCAGTCAAAATTGAATGTGTGTAAAGAGATACATAGGCAACCTACTATGGTTACGGTCCAAATTTAATAAGATTACCATTTTGCCATATTATTTGGTTTTTTGCTTGCATCAAGAATAAAAATAAAGAAAATATAAAAAATAATAAAAGAAAAGAGCTCGCCAAGTTGAAAATCAAAAAGGGCGGCTTAGGCAAAAATTAGAGCCAATAAATAAAGTATTATTCAAACGATCAAAAAAAATGAAAATTATCCATGGCTATGTTTAAAGCCCTAGAGTCCTAAAGTTTAAAATCCTAAAAGAGTCTAAATCATCTTATTCTTCCCTTTTGGATCAGCCTCCTCCACAGTATCCCCATCTTTAATTTCATGCAGTAAGGCTACCTTCCTTGTCTTATCTACTGGCCAAGTTATTGCAATCCACCATGAGTTGTAATCCTCCAACCTGTCAAAGCTATGAGATGGAAGAACAGTGTGAAACCCTCGAAGCCAACCATTCATGACAGCCCTAGCCACAGTAGGAATAATTAGAGTAGTATTGAATAGGGCACCATCTGGGAGCACTCCTCGTGCATGGCCCATCTGTCTCATTATCCTAGTCCCTTGTTAGAAGGTCACCATGTGCAACCCAAGCAGATACACTATCTTATAACCAAAGCTCATAGTCATGAACTTCTTGATCTTATACCAAGGATAAAGCCACAGCAGCTCTTCTAGACCTAACTCAAAAAGCCATGAAGTCCACTCCCGCTCATAATTGAACTTGATAATTATCTTGCGGGTTCTATACCAAGAGATTGAATAGTCTAGTCAAGTAGGAGGGGAGACCACCCTCAAGTGATCCTTGAGCCATATCTATTTTAGAAAATGGCAATGTGAGCAAATACAAGAAGAAGAAGAAGAAAAAGTTTAGAAGGAGGGGTAAGAACTTGAAACATACCTGTAGAATGATCGGGCTCACAGACCAAGGCCCATTGCTCCTATACGCTCGATCCAAGCTAATAAAGATAGTCTCAGCTAGAACAATGGTAAAAATTGAGCACCCATCCTCCATTTGACTCACTAGCC
The DNA here is from genome assembly GCA_949750685.1 of Vernicia montana. NCBI lineage: Eukaryota > Viridiplantae > Streptophyta > Magnoliopsida > Malpighiales > Euphorbiaceae > Vernicia > Vernicia montana. The sequence continues at coordinate 8,608 of CATKHJ010537182.1, forward strand.
TTGTCACCTTAACATCTCCCCAACCCAAAGGGCCTATGAAAAGGAAGCCTAAAGTCAAGCAAAAAGACAGAGCCAGCATCCTGTGATTTTTTCACTCATCCTATTCAAAACCTCGGGATCATGAAACTCAGCGATCACAGTAGTCAAATCAACCCAATCTCCCACAACCATAGGGCTAGCAGTTGCCACATCCAAACCCAAAAGCCTCTGAAAAGAGTTGAAATAGCCTACCTTTCCAACCGGAGAAGCCAGACTCGCCTCAGGATCAGATCCTAGGAGTACGCTAAATTCCTCAAAAGTAAGGCACATCTCCTCCATATAAGCCCCGAACTTGAACACATGATCATCAAGATCCCAAAACTCTATGCAAGCTCTCAGAAAATCTCAATCAATCTTTACACCCCTTAGGGTAGGCATGGTACTAATTCCAAACCTCCCTAGATTAATACGCTCCACATGTTCAAGGTTTTTGGTCTATAAATGCATAGAGTGGCTAAAGTAGGGCTCCATGATAAAAAAAAATAAGAAAATAAGAAAAATGCAAGAAAATAAGAAAGAAAAGCAAAAAGAGCAAGAAGGAATAGTACCTGAAGAGTGGGAAAAGCTAGAATGAGTTTAGAAGCACTGAAAGGGCCTATATATAGGCAAAAAAGTCAAATTTCGCTAGAGCCACCGCAAGCCTTCCCGCGGTCACAACGAGCTTCCCTGCGATCACCGCATGCGGCCACACGGTCACTGATAAGCCAACTTAAAAAAAAAAGAAAAAGAAAAAAAAAGAGTTAGAAAAATAATGACATGAAGCTCTATCATACATTTTGCATTTGCAAACATACATAAATCCCGAAATATGTATCATAACATAAGTCATCTCATATAGGATAGGTCAATACATCATCCATTCATGCATACATCCATATGGTCATACATAGCATTTATGTAACTAAAATGATAGGAAAAGAAAAAAAAAAGGGAAAAGCTAGCTCCGTCGTGTCGATGCCTCCTCCTCGATGGTGGAGACTCCTCCCTTTCCTCCTGGAAACTACTCTGAGTCAAGGATGTAGCCAAAGCAGCTCGCAGTTGGCCAACCATCTCATAAGTATGGCGAGCCCAATCTACCGAAACCTACAAGCAATAAAAGAGAAAAGGGTAAAGGAACTTGGTATGTGATCCTTTCAAGGTAACAAGTTTTTAGAACTACATACCTCACTAATATCGTCTGGAAAAGGAGGAAAACCAATGGGAAAATCACGTGGGATCTCATACAGCTCTAGTCCACGAGAATGAGAGAAATAGTCCAGCTGTTCCTCAGTCCAAAGATGTTGAGGAAATGTCCCACTAGACTCAGCCCTATCTGAAGCAGGTCCTGCGGATGTACTCAAACCAGGATCTCTACCAATTTCCCTCCTGGCTCGAGGAGGACCATGTGCAGAAGCAGCTGCTGATCGCCTATGACTAGGGTGGGCAGGTCCATCTAAGAAAGGTAAGTGTGGCATAAGAAAGGTCTGACAAAACTCATCATAATCAACATCTAAATCCAAGAATTGATCAGCCGATATGCCTGCCACCAGTATATCCTAATCCTGGATGCGATGCCCATAACGCATCTCCAGAGGAGGATCAGTTGGGACACTCCTATTCCCAGTGACCTATCCAAAGACTCTCTCTGCCAGGTAGAACATCCGATCAGTCTAGAAGCGTAAAAGAAATTGGAAAGTAGACATAGTCAAGCTGGACTCCAATTGCTGTCCTAAAAGCATAAGTCTGGAAGCATGGGGTGTCCACTGAATCTATAAAAGAAAAATATATGTCAGACAAAGGAAAAGGAAACAAGTACTAAGAAACAGTCAATACATGTGAAACATCAAGCTGAGTAAAATAGGCCCTTATCCCGAAGAAGCTCTACCTCTTATAGTGGCTCCTGTTCTCTATCCGCCATAGGTAACCATAGGGAAGATGCTCAATGGTAGAATTCCTTAGAGGAGGAGCTAAGAACCTAAAGTGCTCATAAGCCCAGTATTGCAAAACAAAAAGCAGTCAAGACAGATAGGCTAAGGGTAAACATATAAGAAAAATGACATAAAACAGCAGGGTGTACCTCCTAAATAATATGAGTCTCGCCTAATCCACTGAAAACTCCACGGGAGAAATCAGACATCTCCCTATACATGACACATAAGGCAGCTCCACCCTAGTTATACTCTCCAACAATAGTCAAGTCCTCTAGGGAGCGAAGGATATTTAAGTTAATAGTATCCCTCCTCATGTGGCAAAATGAGCAGCCCATAATTAATAACATGATAAGGCAAGCAGCCTGCTCATCAGTAGCAGGAAATCCAGCATAAGTGACTGAATCGATATGTGTCCAAAGCTATACCCTGGAAAGATGAACATCTCCACGCGGTGGATCAACACCCAACAGCTCAACCAATCTCTCAGTGGAAACTGAATGCCAATCCTGATAAAACTCGAGAGTCCGAGGACGAAAATGTAACCCCGACATCATACTCAAGTCTTAGGGAGTCACAGTCATCTCCCCACATGGAAAGTGAAATGTGTTGGTGGTGTCCCACCACTTCTCTGCCAAAGCTCTCAATAGAGGAGGATTCCCATCATGGGTATAGTCCAAGTACAGAAGATGGAGCAAACCAGATGGCTCAATTAGATTATAGACTGGCTCGTGGGTCTGCAAGTAAGTAACTATAGCTCATAGGTTTGTCCTACCTCCTCTAGTTCTTATATTTATAGTATTTGTTTTTGCGAAAAAAAGAAAAAAAAGAGAGGATGATGATGATTTTTTATTGCATGCCAAATATGTTTTGTGTAAGTTAACCATGAAACAGGAAAAGTTAGAATAAATACCTCTATGGTGAGAGTCCGAGACATATGATGCTCTGGCTCCTGAAGCAGATCTGATGGGTTAGTATTTTCCCTCGGGGCCTGGTAGCTTCGGTTATGGCGACTGCTAGCTGAAGAAGAAGCCATGAGAATTCTAGAGAGAATTTAGAGAAAATGAAAGTTAGAGAGACAATGAAATTTAACAAAATGAGGAAAGTGTTGAAAAGTGAAAAGGTAACTCCTTTATATAGGGGTACACTTGCATAGTGATTCTCGGCTGCCAGATCACTCGGGATTCGATTTTAGATCTGTTTCAAATCAGAACTTAGCGCCGTCAGTTCCGGTGTGTTCGCAATATTTTTCTCTTTTATTAGAGACCTCATTTGCCCAGATCAAAATTGGGATGCCCCTGTGTCACGATCTGACTTTCGAGTCATGACGGTCCTAGGGCATGGGTAGGCATAAGGCTACTGAAAATCCGTAGAACCCAATACTATAACTAAACATGCATATACGATTCCCAAATCAGAACCCCAAACACATTACTATAATAATCCACATTATCCATTCATCAAAGGAATTCCATTAATATAATAAAGTAATATGTTATATATTACAAATCCCAATGAATATACAATATCTAATCATCAAATACAATATCACAATGACCATGGAACTCTAGACTTGACTCTTGGAGATACATATTCATTATGATATATCAAAATGACAAAATGAAAA
>CATKHJ010537226.1:0-15831 GCA_949750685.1 Vernicia montana
ATATATTCATTCAACAAATGTAGATGCATGGTAGGCAGGAAAGTATATTAGAATCACTCACAACACAGACGTCGAGAACCAAAAGTCGGTCACTGACTAGGACCTGGAACTGCTGATGACGGTCCTGGACGGTCTAGAAAATAACATATAATAATTCATTAGGAATGGAATTTAAATTATAACTGACTAACTAGATTCATAACAACTCCGACACGCTGAAATAAATCATTCAGACACTAATTTAACCATTAACGATAAATTCCGGACTACTGGGCGCACTCATTGGAGAGTCGTCGGAAAAGTCATCAGAAAATATCGACTGTGTCGGATAGTTGCAAAATTGGTGTCAATAAATTCGTATCGAAGCATGGATACCGAAAATATGCACCACTTAATTTTCTCACCGACGGATTGCCGAAAAGACGCGTCGGCAGACCCGAAATTACACCGTAAATAGGCGAAAATTCAAACGTTCACCAAAATTTGAAAATGATATACCAAATCAAAGATTATGAGAAAACGAGTCCAACGGTACAAGAATCGTCAAAAACGGAGGTCGAAAAGTCGACGAAACAGTGGTTGGAATGACTCTTGCCGGCGACCGGTTCGGCGGCGCGTGCGGCGGCTACGGGCGGCGGACGGCGACCGGGTTGATGGCGTTGGAAAGATCTCGGCTCCCTCTTCACGGTGGTCCGGCGCGTGTCGCTCTTTGCTGACCGGACGGCGGCAAACGGAGCGATTCTTTTCTGCTTCTCTCTCTCTCTCGGTTTTCTCTTCTGTTTCTGCTGTCCTTTTTTTTTTTTTTTTCTTTTCTTATCCCTTTAATTTCTGTCTTCTCTCTTATCTTTCTTATATATATATATAAATAATAATAATAATAATAATAATAAAAATAAAAATCTTTAAAATCTAAAATCAATTTAATTTTACTCTTTTTCAAAAATTAATACCCGATAATAATTATTCAAAATTCGGGGTATTACACCATAGTTGTTGTTTATTTTCAGAATCAGTTGATAGGTCAGTAAGGTAAATTCCAAGTTTTATATCTTCGCTTGGAAATTACACTGCTATTTTGTGTTATGGTATATGGTTATGCAATATTTTGAAGTTTCACTCTAGAGCTCCATGGATTGTTTAAGTTTGTAATAATAGTATAATTTAGTATATTATTTACATGGTGTGTGGTTTTATAAAATATTATTATAGTCCAAGCACTTAAGTAATTTATGGGTGAACTGCAATAGAATTATTGGAAAAAGGAGTTCAAAAGTAATAAGTATGAAAATGGTATAAAGTTGATAACTGTTTATTTCATAGATGTTTAATATGGTATTTGATAATAAGGAATGGTAATTATGGTTTCGATATTGGGATAAGGGTAATATGGAAATTGATGAAAGTAAATAAATAATAAAGGGGTTCTACGGGTTTAGGTGATCTTATATCTTCCTATGCCCTAGGACAGTTATGACTTAAAGATGAGTCGTAACAGAGGTACATGAATTTATAATCATATTTAAAATTTTGCTTTTTTTAAAAAAAAAGTCTTAATATGTTTTTTTTTTCAACCTTTTCTTTTTAAACAAAAGGTTATATTACAAATCGTATTTATTTTTAAATTTGTTTATCTTAATTGAAAACTTGAAAATATTATTGAGCAATTAAAATATTCATAATTTATATTTTATAACATTAGATGTTAAATTTTACATGCAAATATATTTTATGTAAGTTTGAATAATTAAATTATTACTATGATTGTTTCATTATTTATAATTTATTTTATTGATTGAAAATAAATAATAACTATCAATAAATTAAAATATGAAATTTTTTTTGTTGACTTAATTTTAATTTTCATAAAATTTATTAATTTTTTGTTTAATTATTAACTAAAGTATTTTTATTTTATTAAATACTTAATATTTGAGAATATATAATCACACATTGGAAATTCATAATAATCACATACAATGCATGTATGTAAATAACTAGTATATATAAAAGAGGCTTTAATAGCTAATCATATCTATATAATGAAAGAAAATTTTCTATTTTAAGTACTCTTATTAAATTAATTAATAAAATATAATTTTTATTAGATTAATAAAAATAAATTATGAGTTCATATTTTACACAAGTTTTGATCATATTCTTTATTGGCCTAATTATCTAAAAAATCCCAAATTATACAACTTTTAAAAATTTTATCTCATTTTTTTAATTTTTTCACACAAACACCTATACTTTTATTTTTTAAATAATTTTATCCAATTCTTTTAGATTTTTCACACAAATGCCTATATTTCAATTTTTTTTTCTAAAATACAATCTAGTGACGAAAAATACAAAAACGTGATGGTTGTTGCTGATGTGTAATTTTTTGTATAAAATGAAAAAAAATAAAATGAGTCAACAAAATATTGCTATGTCTGCACACAGTTTTGAGCATCGAAGCAACGGAATCAAAACTCTACTCGTTAAATCTTCAAGACATTATGGCTTAATTTTGTTTTTTTATCAAAGAAAGAAGACAAAATTTGAGATAAGTGTAATGAATTAGGGTTTTAGACAAAGGTAGAAGATAAAGATTTGAGATTTACTTAAACACATCGTTTTAGGTGTGCTATTGCTGATTTTTTTTTTTTTTTTTACACAAAAAATTATACATCAACAACAACCACCACGTTTTTGAATTTTCCATCGCCGGATTGTATTTTAGAATATATATATATATATATATATATATATATATATATATATATATATATATATATATATATAATTTTTTAACTTGCCCATATATATTTTTATATTAATATTCAAAATTATGAAGGTAAATTTTAAATTTAATAAGAAATAATAAATTTTTAATTGATGATATAATTTGATATAAACATAATTTTTTTTTATGAAATAATTTTATATAAATTTAATTTTTAAAAGAATTACTTGATATGTGACGATAATGTTTTAAACAACTTTAACTTTTACTATGCATATATATAAATTCACATCGTACCAGTAAATAAGATATTCAAACTTAAAATTCTCTATTAGAGAATTTTAAAACATTTCTTTTCATATCATTTGAACATGAAAAGAAATAATTAACAAACTACATTTTTCACGTTAGAAAAAATAAACAAATATTTTTTGAAAAATAGACTTTATTTGCTAATCTTTTATAACAAGACAAAATCACGTTTTCTGAAATTATATTTCATGTCCCTCAATGTATTCTTATTCCTACCATTATCTCAGGATGAAAGTGATTAACAATAATATATTTCAAATTACTTTTGGATATCCTATTTAGTATTAAACTAAGGAAGGTCAGGACTGAGTATAAATATTAAAAGTTTTAAATTGAATTAAATAACCAGACTGAAAAATATCTAGAACCAAACCGAACTGTTGACTTTTTTATTTTTCCTAAACCGAACTGGACCAATTGAAATGTTTTGGTACGATTGTGAATCTTAACATATATTCGGATCGAGAATCGGACCGAATTGAAAAGAACTGTACCAAATTGAATTGGACCGAAATAACCGAAGTTTTTTAATTTTTTTTTATTTATAATATATAAGTAATGCTAATTGAATAATATATAAATAACAGAAAAATTATAAGATTATACATGACATTATATCAAAAGAAAATTTAGATGAATTATAAATGTATATACCTCAATTGAATATGATATTTATACAACTTACTTAAATATTATATTCATTAAATTTGTATTAATTAAAAATTAGTAATATAATATGAATTAAGTTTTAATAATACTAAGATATAACCACATATACAATTAAACAATTTAAATTCACTACATATATGTTTTAGAAAAAAACTTTTAATATATATTATGATTAATCAAGGAATGATAATAATAAAATATGATATATTAGTATTTAAATCCAATAATATTGTCATTTTAATTATAATTATATTCATGTGATACTAATAAAATTTTAGATTAAAATTTTATTAGTATTATATAATCTAATATTATGATTTTTAAAAATATTTTTTATTAATTAACATCTTTGTAGTACATTATCAATAAGAAAATATTTGCAATAAGCTCTAATAGTTTGTATAAAAAATTTGAAAGTGATTATAAAAAATTATGTATTAGTTTTAAATAGTATATAAGTCAAAATTAAAATTATTTGAATTAAATAAAATATTAATATAATTATATTTATATTATACTCATAGAGTTTTTATAGTAATTTATTCAAAAAATTTGTAAATAATCATTAATTTATTAATATAATAATTCACAATTATACAATTATATTGCAAAAACTACATCATTTTGATATAAAATTACGTAGTTTTGATGGTTGTTAATTATTATACAATTTAACCAAAGTATTTTATTTTTGTAATTTTCTAGGATTAAATTGTAATTATTTTTATTATTTAGGCTCAAAGTGTAATTTGCTAGATGAATTGGTCTGTAATAAGTTTTATTTATTTTCCTGCATAGATTTAATTTAGTCCATAGCTCTTTTAATTTCTAAAAAAATAAAATAAATTTCAGTATACAATTAAAGATAATAAAATAGATTTATATATGTAACAAAAACATTTAAAGAAAATAAACCAAATTAAATTAATTACTAAAAAAATATAGACTTATTTGAATATAGGAATTTAAATCATTTGTTGAAAATAGTATAAATAATTATATTAATTAAATTATAGTGAAAATCTCCGAATTAAATTGGATTGGAACCGAAATATTTAATTCCCGAATTGTATTGTTTCAAAATTTTTAAGACAATACAATACAATTTTTTTTTTCGGTTCCGATTTTGGTTCTCTGTAAAACCAAATCTCTGAAGTTCGGTCCAATTCTAGAAATTTTTAAATTCCCATATTGAACCGAACCGTGCTCAGCCCTAGAGGTGATATTGACATTTTTTTTTTTAGTTTATGGTATTTTCACTCTTCTTCTTATAATTGAAACTTACTATAATACTTTTATTGTATTGTTTAGTTAATAATTATCATAAGAAAAAAAAATACTCTAATTGTATTCTTTTCTAATTTTATTTATTATTATTTTTAAGTAATAAAATATTATTATTATTTTTTTAAATATGCTAATAAAAATAAAGGGAAAACTTAAGTAAAATTTTCTTGTCTTTTTATATTCTGTTTAACTCTTTTTTTTTTTTCCTGAAGCAAATCCTATTTTATTGTTAAAAAAAATAAATAACTAAATTAAAAAGATGAAAATGTTAATACCTCTCAATATATTTTAAAATAATATAATCTCAAAAATATTATTTTTTATAACAATATATATGCATATAACTGTTTGACTCTTTTTTTAATACATCCGAAATATATGATTATTTAACTATATAATTTGTTCAATTTAAAAAGAAAAACATATGATTTATTAGGATATTTTAATAAAATATATAATTAAAAGATATTTTTAATAAGCACAATTAAACAATTTTTCTTAAAATCAAATGTCAGAAAAATTATAATTTAAAATTTTATTTGGTAAATAATTTTTATTGTTAATTTTTTTTTAAAAATGTTTGCTTAGGAAAAATAGATCAAATCAAAATACAAATATTAAAAAGTAATAGATATTTATTTTATAATCGTAGAAATGTATAAAAATTGTATATTTAATAAATTTATTTGCTATTATCAGATTTTTTTTATAAAAATAAAAAGTATAAATAACAATTTTTATGAAGTAAAAGAATTTAATTCTCTCTTTTAATACATAAATCTTCTTTTCTTAGGAGTATTAAAAAATGAAAATTTTACTTAATTAAATATTCTTTTATTTTTATTATTATATATTTAAAAAAAAATAAACATAAATAAATATTTTACAAATTAAAAATAATAATAATAGAAGAAAAATAAATGAAACTTAAATTTTCTTTCCTTATGACATTGATTAGCTAAATAATACAAAAAAAATATTATAGTCAACTTCAATGAAAAAAAAAAATATGGAAGTGTTGAAAATAAAATGGAAGTGCTAATATCATCACCTTAAAATAATTGAACTCATTTAAAGAATTTTTATTTTCATATTTAATATCAAAAAGAATATTCATTTTATACAATAGGTATAATCTTATGAAATTTAATTTAACTAAAATAAATTGTAGCTTTTATAAATAATAGGTGCCAATTCTTATGTTTTTAGTAAATTTAATACCAATAAAAATTTAAATAGATTCATTACCACTTAATTAAAAATAATTAATTCAAATAATATTTTTTTTTATAAATTTAACTTTTCTTAGTAAAACTCAAAATTTTTTAAAATCTCGCTTGTTTTGAAAGATTTTAATAATAAATTTAACGAAATTTTTAAATTATAATTTAATTTTTTTATTTGATTTAAAAAAATTAAATTATATATCATAAATTTATTAATATTTATTATGTTTTAAGACTTTCAAAAATAAATAATTTAAAAATTCATATAAAATATAAATTTTTAATTTTATAAATTTTTAATTTTATAATTTTATAATTTTTAATTAAATTCATTAATTTAAAATTCATTATTGTAAGTCATAGACTATTCCACACATTCACCATTTATAAACATGCTCTTTAAACACGCTTAAAACAGAACGGTAAAAACAAAGACAAATTGACTCAACACACGCACATGACACATTCATCGACACAAACCCCAAAAGATTCCTGCAATAGTAACTTTTGTCATACGTGTGGCGTCACATCTACTTTTAGATCTGTGTCCTTTCCTGTCAACCTGAGAGAGAGTAAAAACACAGTAGATAGAGAGGAGAGCGTCACATGGGTAGGTGTTGGTGGGTAGGACCCACAAACAACCTGGCAGGATAAATTAAAGTAGGACCCACGTGTGGTGTCAGCACCTCCATGTGATGTTATACCTGTGGACCACTCTTTTTTTTGTTTTTTTTGTTTTTTTCTCCTTTTCCTTCCTCTTGAACAGCAAAATTTAGAGTATACCCCACTTAGATCATATCGTATTTTATATCATATTCATCCTGTATGGTACCAAAAAAATAATAATAATAATAATCACAAACTAAGTGGCAAATTCTGATGGACAGGCAGCAAAGGGAAAAATGACAGATAGAAAATATAATAAAAATCACTTTTGGCTTCGCACTGTATAAAAGTAAAAACTACTAAAAATCTAAAATAACATACAACACGAGGATGGTGAAAATTCAATAATAATAGGTACAACAAAGATTTGAAGCCTCAAGCTTCCTTTCAGTGGCTATAGCCTATGATTAGCTAATTACCCAACTCCCCCTTCTTCAAACAACTTTTTAGCTCCAAAATTATCCTTTTATGGGTAATCAACTGCAATTACCTTATCCAGTTATCTTCACTTTTTCATGCTCTCACATTTTTTTGAGTTCTGCTTCTACTTTACAAAGATTTTTATCATATCCCCCAAATAACAAAGACTAACAAATTGCACCAAACATAATCTCCCTTTAATTTGTTTCTTGTAGGGAAGACAGTAGTAGAGGGTAATTAAGAATACAGTTCCATAAAGTTACAACTACACAGTGTATATTGATTATGTATATAATTTTTTCCTTTTTTCTTGCTTTGCTTTCTTTACCTGTGGTCCAACTTTCTTCAACTACTGAAATGAGTGATAAAAATAGTACTACAAATAAAAGGAATGGCTGACCCACTTCCTTTACTGCCTTTCACGTATGCAATTTGTGTGGTAGTAAGTATATAGTATTCAGGATGACGATACATGTTGTAAAGATGGCGGTGGTGGTGGTTCTCTACATAATTCTTTCATGTAAGTTTTTTTTGGTTATACTCCTCGATCCTCTCCTGCATATTGTAAATCACAAAAGCCAAAGCAAAAACCAACCACCCTCATTACAAAATTGAAAAAAAATAACACATCAAATTTGTTTTGAAGGAAACAAAACCAAGATTAGAAAAGAATCCAAGATCAATAATTTACCTAAAAAAAGGAAGCTAAATTCCAACAGGGCAGGTTGGCCCACCCGTGCCAGCATACATGCTAATGGCTCCATGCCCAGATGAGAACCTGAAGAGAAACAATACTCTTTATCTCATCAATAGATTTTTAAAGAGTCAATGATATATATCATTAAAAATATTAATGTGAAATGGGATAATTTCTTTTTAATTACCCTTTACCTAGGCATTTGGCAGTTGAAGGATTTGAACGATGCCGTGTCTAGTGAAGAATTGGTAGGGATAAATGTTGATGAAGTGACCGAACTGCTGTTAGCAGAAGACGAAGTTGGAAGAGTGGCATCCTTCACAGCCTCGCCAACCCCATTGACAAAGGCAGAGAAATACTCTCCACACCCTTTGGTAGGAGGTGCAAAAGGACTATCAGGGAGGTTATGCTCCAAACTGCAATCAATTGTAGCATTCAAGATTAACTAATGATAGACACCCAAGCAAAATTATGGTTAATTAACAATCAAAATGAATAGAAGTAAAGGATTATTTTACCTCTCCTGCAATTGATCATTAGCTTCACCATCAGAGCTCCCTTTGCCACTGCCATTTTCTTCACTAGCAGTGAATTCTTTACCACAAGCAGCACTTGAGGTCTGCTTTTCAGGTGGAGCCGTCACGGAAATGGTTGGCATAGTGCTACAACAATTATCTGCAACAACCAAAATCCAAAACCAAAGTGTAAACCTCACTTTAACATCAGATTAATGAAGTGCATTGAATTCTATATTTATACCTTGGGAAACTTCGGTGCTATTGTAGATTGGAGGAAATGCAATGGATTGATTAAAAAGATTGGAACCATGTTTGGGAGAAGGAATTGGGCTTCCAGTTGAGAGAGCCCTGTGATGGTGATGTTTCTTGACATCAAGGAGTTGTAAACCCGTCAATCTTCTACTTTGAAGCTCAAGGATTTGCTGCAAATCAGCTTGCTCCTCTAGTTTCCTCCTACACAACAGTTCTTGAGGATTGTAAAACATCCTTGCTCCTAAAATTTTAAAGAAAACGAGTATGATTAGATGTGAATTCCTCCTTAAGTATATGTAAAACAAAATTGGTATTTCAGGAAAGATAATTTGCATTGCCAACCAAGCTGGAGATCAAAAGGGTCTCTTGAATCAAGACCAGTAGGAGTGCTACATGGTGAGAACTCTCCCCTCTCCACTTGCTGCTGTTGTTGCTTCCTGCGGCCGAAAAATAAAAAAACCAAACACATACATGAATAGAAATTCAAAGCAAAACTAAAATAAAAATAGAAGAGAATTTCAAAAAATAGGTTGAGAGGGCGAATGCCTGTACTTGTCTGGAACTTTGCCTTTCTCCTTGTAAGGCTTAACAAGCACTCTAGCATCACAAACAAAATGAGGGTTCCCTTTGGCCAAGATTATCTTCACAGTCTCTGGATAAACAAAAGTAACAAACCCAAACATTCTCTTCTGCTGGTAAGGAATCCTCACATCTTGAACTGGCCCATACATACTTGAACAAAGATCAAACAATTAAAGCATTAAGATTCAGTTTCCCAAAGTTACTCACACTTTGATCAAAGCCAAAACCAATTATTAACTTAAATAGCAACCTGAAATAATTGGACACGTCTTCCTCTCTAAAAGTGCTATCAGCAGGGAAAGTCAAGTATATCTGTCTTGAAGCCGGGTTAATCAGATCGTTCCTATCAAGACGAGATCGCCCAAATTTGTGCATATCCTCACCCATCATTAAAGCAGCAGCAGCAGCAGCAGCCGCCCTATATAAATTTCACCAAACAATCAAACACAGGCCAAAGTCCTCAAATGAAATAACAATATATGTGTGTGTGTGTGTACCTCTGGCTATCATTTTGCTGCTGTTGGAGGAGGAAGTTCACAGACTTAGGCAAGTAAGGGAAAGAAGAAGCAGAACCCATGAGTTGAGAAGCGCCAGCTAACCTTTGTTGCTGAGCAGACTTAGATCTAAGCATTTCATGGCACTGTTCCATCATCTCAATTTTGTTAGGTGACCCAATTACAGTTGTACCATCTGCATCTCCACTTCCACCATGAACAAACCTACAATTACTCCCATTTTTACAGTACCCTCTGGCGAAGTAAAGACAAGGCCTCCATCCAAAACCAGTACTGGGATCCTCAGAGCTCAAAATATCACTAACGGAGCAGCTCCGGCGGTGAACAGGTCCACCCCAATAAGATGGGAAAAGCATAGACTCAGTACCAGCAGCAGTTGGACTTGACAAAGAATCGAGTTGATGGTACACAAGATCTGGGCTTTTAGGGCCAAGTTTTGGTGAGTTATCATTAAGGAAAGAAAGCTGGTCTTGAAGCTGAAACTCATCTATCAAAACAGATCCTCCATTAGCATAGAAGGGTGCAGATGCAGGATTAAGCGAACTACCACTGGGACTAATAAAGTCATCAGGGTTTGGAAGGTCAGAGACAGCACTCCAAGACGAACAAACATTTGATGAAGGATTTGGGATAGTAAGAGAAGGTGGAATATTAAATCCAAGCCTTGAAGAAGAGGAATTTTGCCTAGAGATGGTTACCGGGTTACTTGAAAAAAGAGGAGATGGAGATGGAGACGAAGGATTAGTAGGAGAGTTAAGTCCCAGTTCCTTCCTAGCCTTGAGGATCACAGAGTGAACAAGAGCCTCCGGACCAAAAGCTAACCTAATCATTTCTTTTTCACCATGGTCTTGAATCAACAGGAGACCCATAATTTTAGAGGCATTTTCTGGGTCTAGGTTTTGGATTCTTGAGAACACAATTCTTGTTGCTTCATAACCATCCATATTCTTAGAATTTGAGTTTGGTAGTGGGTTTCACACCAAACCCACACCCCTCTACACAAAGCTCTTTCTTTTTGCTAACAGAGACTTGTATTCTTTTCTTGGATTTGTGATAGTACGTATGCTCTGTCTTTACAAGTAAAACTTCTTTCTCAACCACAAACCCTACCAACCAACTTAAAAGAAAGAGTATTGGTAGTAGTAGTAGAGTGGTGTTTCTCTCTTATTCCTGCAGAAAGAAAGAAAGAAAAGATAAAGCTAAAGAAGAAAAAGGAAAGAAAGCGTTCAAAAGGAGTATTTCCGTGTGGTGATTGAAAGGAGGAAACTAGCTAGAATAGAGGAGGAAGCAAACAGTTGCCTTTGTTAAAAGCAAAAGAAAATTTTGGTAGTTTAATTTCTTTATAAAGCAAACCATGAACAAAAGATAGTTGAATTTCTTTATAAAGCAAACCATGAACAAAAGATAGAACAACAAAAGTAGGAGCAAAGAAGATATCACTATTCTCTTCTTTCTCTTTTTGTTTTTGTTTTTTATTTTTATTTATTTTGGCTTTTTCTTCTAAGTTAAATATTCAAAGCCATAGAAACTTATGAACACATACTATAAAGAGTACGGCTTACCCATGAAATAAGGGTCTTTCTTTCTCTCCACTGACCAAGAAGATTTAACAGTCTCTATTAAATTTGCTTCACTCTTATGAATCAGTTACTCTCAAATTTACTACAAAAGCCAGACCAGCGCCTTCTTTCTAGACTGGTTGCAGAATCGAACAGCAGCAGCAGCAACAGCAGAGGAACCATCAATTGCTTCACTGCAGCTGCTGCTGTATTTTGGGTTCTGAGCTAGTGGACAGTCAATGCTCTCTCTCTTAGCACTTCCTCTCTCCTATGAAAAATAATGTTATAAACTTATAGTAAGTTTTTTTTTTTTAAATAATAAAAACAAAAGAATAGGTGGAGTGGCAGTGAGAGAGTGTGAGTAGTTGGGAATTTGGGTGCCCTTGAGTGGATCCAGATCTGTGCCTCTAATAATGCACGTTCTCTCGCCAAGCCTCTGACACACTGAAAAAAGCCTCTCTCTCTCTCTCTCTCTCTTCCAATCAAGCGAAGATGGTCTCCGGAGACCAACATTACATCCATGGGACCATTCCTGATTTGATTAAAATCTAAGCCTATAATGCAAATTGTGTTTTGGCGTCAAATTTTATGACCAATGATTTCTTTATGATTTATAAATAGAATGAGAAAATTATAAGATAAACTCCTTCAATTTTTTTTTGGGGTTGAATGGATAATCTAAGACGTATATTTTTTAAGGGGAAAATAGTCTACAGATAAATTGATTTAGATCAATAAGATTATATTAATAATTTTAAATATTTTATAAGATAATATTGATAATTTTTTTTCATTTTATAGATTATTGTATTTTTATGATTTTTTTTCTCTCCTTTATTAATATTCAAATTTCATTCTCTCACTTTTTAATTAATATATTTCATTCTCTTTCTTTAATTAAATTTAATTTTTCGTTATCTTTTCAATTAACATTGAAATCTTATAGATACAGTTGTTTTGGATAATTTTTCTCTCTTTTCTTTAAATTAAAAATGAAATTAAAAAATTAAAATCTGCAATGCTATTTAATTTATCTTTTTATTACTAATTTACCAGTATTAGTTATAGACAATATAAGATTATTTAATCATACTAAAAATCATTGTTTTTTTTTAAACCAAAAATCATTGTATTTAAATATTACTTAAATTTTCAAAATATATATATAATTTATTAATTTAATTTTTATAAAATAGTATCACTTGATTTACGAGTTTATAAATTTAAATTTTGTCCAGATTTTTAACATATTATTTTACCATTCATAAACAAACTTCATATTAAGATTTTCACATAAAAATAATTGTATCTTGAATATTGATAGTTCAAACTATAAATAATTGAAACTTAAGTGTTTTAATATTTTAATATAACTTTAAATTATCAATTATTTTATTTTAAAATTAATATTCAAATCACCAATTTTACCAAATGTTTTTAATTTTAAATTTTTAAATACATATAAATTCATTAGGGTTTGAATATCATCAATGTTAAATTCCTCCCAATACTCAAAAATAAAATTTATCAAAAAACAAAACAAAGATAAATGAAAAATCAGTTAGAGATTGAGTTAAAATACTTGAGTCTTTAAATCTTAAAATATAAGTTTTGAACTTAATTGAAATACAAATTATAATATCTAAAAAAACCTTAATTGAATGAAGAGGTTTTTTTTTTTTTTTATAATTGTTACACCCCAATTTCTGAAGTATGATGGTCCTAGGGCAAAGGGAAACATAAGATCACCTAAATCTGTAAAACTCATATTTTATGCTATAACAAGCACATTATACAATAAACATATATCCCATATTGTAACCTGTCAATTCATATTCATATGCTTTTCACATATTAAAAGAATACCCAAAAGTATACCATACGGATACCAATAATATACCACTTGTATACCATACGTGTACTACTTGTATGCTCAACATATACTTGTATCATTAACATTTTATAGTTCATATCACCATTCATTATTGACAGTTATCTTTCATTATTACTAGAATTACTATTATATAATTACAGATCATGATTAACAAACCAAAATATGTAATATTAGTTACTATGAACCATAATGACCATGTAACTCTAAACTTTACTCTTCAAGATACAATCACATTAAGATTATGAAATTAGACAACCTTATGCAGCAAAGGAAACCCCCAAGCAAAGAAGGGAAGCTTGAGAATTTGCCTTGCTTGACCTTCAGTTGTCACATCTCACTTTTTGGATGCCACGGTCCTAGGGCATGGGTAAGCTTAAAGCCACCGAAAACCCGTAGAACCCGAATAATTTTATATTACAACTTTAGCTCCGGTAGCATACCGATAGTATATATAACTTTCCCAAGATACGAAACCTGCAAATAAATTACACTTCCAATATTCCCACATTATATCATCAACTTCATTTAAGGCATAAGCAATCTCATAATCACCATTACACATTCCTAGTTTGAATTTATTATATTCAGTTCAGTCATTTATATGCATATACCATATCACACTTATAATAGATTATGTACCATGGAGTGTCTAAATGTTATTATAGTACATCAAACTACTATCAAACACTCACACATTTATAGATCCAAGTTATATTGTTCTTTACATATTACTACAAAATGTAAATTTATGCATAAACACTTTTCAACGACCTTTAGTAGCAAGTGGAGAAGAAGACTTGTGCAGGGTTCTATTATCCTGAAAAAAAAATAGTAAAGAAAAGGCGTGAGATACAAATCTCAGTGAATATATATTAAATAACCAATCACAAAATTTGGAATATGTTAATCATACTTTTGATTCAATAGGTTAACACAATGAGCAGGTAACCGAATTCCAGAATAATTTTCAATTGATGGTTTAACAGAAATTATTATCAATTTATTGTGAACTTAATTCATAGTTCCCATGTAATATAGTATTGCGGAATCCACAGATTTCAAGTTACAAATTATATCACAAGGTTAGCTAGGTCTTATGGTTAGGGCATTCAAATACCTCCTAGTAAGGTTCAAATCACTGTGCACAGAGTTCAGTGATCCCCTTACCGAACGAAGGGAATTTCTGTTTTTGGTCTTAGGTTGGGTTTCAAACAAATAGAACAATTTACTTAAAGGAAGATAGTGAGGGTTTATAGTTCATAATACAAGTTTCTCAAATTCAATATCAAATGATCAAATACAATCACATAATTATAGTGCAAAGGACATGTGCTGGGAAAATTAATATATGCTCACCTTTAACCCTTTATGTTCCGAAATATGGATTTTCTTCTTCTTCCTTCTCCTTACAAGGTTCCTCCTCCGAAATATTTTCCTCACCCTCTACACATTAGAAATGTCATATAAAGTTAAGTTTTTTTCTTAACTAAGTTCATTATAATTATAGAATTGAAAGATTAGTTTACAAGTACTATGAAACTACTCTTACTATTTCTATTGTAATTTAGGTTATACACTTCAATTAATTTAATTTCAAACATATATTCACATTCTAATACATTTTCCTCCATTATGTCCAAAATTTTTCTGATTTGGAACTTTGGTAACTCTAAAATTTACTCCCTAATTTACCTTAAATTTTGTCATTTACGGTTTAACAGGGTTCAGCCCCCTTGTTTTAGCTATAACTCAAACTATACAACTCCAAATGAAATAATTATTTTTTTATATGAAACTAGACTTATAGGGGGTACATTTCATTAGTTTGGACCTTGAATTGATTCTACTTATAAAGTTCTCAAATTTAGAGTTGAATGTCAAAAATCCTGTCAGTCCACTACTATAATTCATCAAATTAGCGACGGATTAATTCCCTCGCTAATGGTGACGGAATAGCGACGGATAAGGGGACCAAAATTGTAAAATAAATAGTGAAGGAATTGCGACAGAAATGGCACCAGTTTTAGCGACAGATTTTGAAAATTTAAATCCGTGGCTAATATAATCCGTCGCTATTTTTGACAAGTGAAATCGAAACGCATCGTTTTATTTAAACCTGGTTATTCCATCGCTATTCCATCTCTAATCCGTCGCTAAACCTGCAGATCTAAATAAAACCCATCTCTCTTCTCCTTCCCTACTCTGCGAATCCCTAGCTAATCGCAGACCACTCTCCCTCCCTCCTTCCCAATCTCTGCCTCTCAATCCCTACCTCTCTCTCACTCCCTTCCCTTCCCTTCCCTCTCTCTCTCTCTCTTGCCCTTCATTTCGTCAATCTGTGGTACCGTGTGGGCAACAAGAAGAAGGAAGAAGAAAAAGAAGGGTACCGGAGCAAGAAGGCAAGGGTTCCATCATCTTCAGGTAATGGGTTCCTTCTTGAAATTCAATGTTTTCATTTTTTTTTTTTTTCTGTTTGTGTATTATTTTTTCTATTTTTTTTCCTTGT
>CATKHJ010537255.1:0-17794 GCA_949750685.1 Vernicia montana
TTTAATGAAGCTAATATTTAAGTAAGTTATATAAATATCAATAGTTATATTAAATTGAATTGAGATATATACATTTATAATTATAGATTTATAATTCATCTAAATTTTTTTTTGATATAATCTTAATATAATTTAATAATTAGTATAATATCATGTATAATCTTATAATTTTTGTGTTATCTTTACATTATTCAATTATCACTACTTATATATTATAAATAAAAACTAAAAAATTTCGGTTATTTCGGTCAAATTCAATTCGGTACAGTTCGGTTCAATTCGGTCCGGTTCTCAGTCCGGATATACTTTAATATCCAGACCCGTACCGAAATATTTCATTCGGTCCAGTTCGGTTTGGAGAAAGTCAAAAAGTTAATGATTTAGTTCAATTTTAGATATTTTCAATCCGATTATTTAGTTCAATTCGAAACTTTTAATATCCGTATTCAGTCTTAATGTTACCTATTTTTTCTCGTCATCCTAGCTGAAATGAGAAGTTGGAAAACATCATATTTCGGAGAAGTTTCACTCCAACAAATAGAAATATTGCATTCATTTTTTTTTTCTTTTTTCAACAGTTAAGAATATTCAATATTAATGAGATTATGAGAATCATGCTTTGATGTGCCACAAGACCCACAACTCACATATCAAAAGGTAAACTCCAACCAAATTGGAAGATCTTCCAACTAGAGATTGATTTGGGATAAAAGTTCTAACTTGTAAATTAGCCATAGCTTTTTCAACTTTATTACAAATTCACAATGCATACCACCTACTAAAGTTGTATTCTTTACATAATAATTCAAATAAATTTATTTTATTTGTACATAAATTTTATTAGAATAAAGCTCAAAGCCTCAAATTGACTCCTAAATTATTTTGTTTTGTTGTGTCTAATAAGATTTAAAATTAACTTTAGAACTAAATTAGCCATTCATATTTGAAAATTAATCTAATTAAACCTAAAATTAACTTTAGGTCAAATAAATCCATGTCTTTTTGTTTCAAAAAAATAAAAATAAAAATCCATGACTTTTTATTTTTCAAATTAATTGTATAATCTATTGGTGTTTGGGAAGTTGAAAAAAAAAAATAAGTTGTGAAAATTTTATAATGTTTAAGATATATAAATAATTTATATTTTATATTAAATTAATTTTATTATTAAAATATAAAAATTTAGATCCAATTGATCTGAAAAATAAAAATCAAAAACTAATTTGATCTTAAAGTTAATTTTGGATTTGATTAGACAAATTTCAAGTGTCAAGCGCTAATTTAATCTTCAAATTAATTTTGGATATCAATGGCTACAATTGAAAAAAAAAAAAAAACGAGGGACTAATTCAAACTTTAATCCATTTAATTTTTATGTTTGAATTAATTATATAATTCATTTTTATTATAAATAATTATTATATGTGAATATTACTTAAACATTTTTTAGTATATATTTTAGAGAGATTATAGTATAGGGTTATTTCAGTAATGTTGTATACACTAAACCCTAGCTATTCCTCTATATAAGGGAAGCTAGAGTTAATCTAATAATAAAAGTTAGGAGCCCCTTTTACTCTTTACATATTTTATCTCTCTCTCTTTACTTTATTGCTTTATATTTCTTCTTATTATCTTTGATATACTGAGTTAATATGCCGATTTATAACATAAATATCATAAATAACAAAATACAAATAAAATAATCGAATTTGTTATCCAACAGACAAATGATTATATCTTTTTATCACCAAGACACCACCTTGTGAACATCAAATACTTAACTGAAAATAAGAGTATGGGACAATTGAGAGTCAAATTAAAAAAAAGAAAAATTTGCAGAATAGCTTTATGCACGTGGGATTGTTCATAATTTAGATAAGACCTACAAGTCATAAAAGGTGCCCCTCTTTTTGGGAATAAGCGTGTTCATGATCGAACTGATGGATCATATTGGTTAAATTGAAAATTCATCATTAGTCTGTTTTTTAAATTATAAAAAATTAAATAAATCATAAATTGAGAAAAATTAATTTAAACTATAAAAAATTAAAAAACTGAATAAATCATAAATCAAAAAAAATTAGTTCGAATAAAAAAAATCGAAAAAATCAGTGACCGATCGAACATGAATTTTTCAAAATGACACCGTTTTAAACTAAAAAAATAGAAAAAAAATGACAGATAAATTAAATTGAATTAGTCGGATCAGTCGATCGAACCAATTAGACCATGAACCAACAAGAAAATTAATTCAATTTTCAGTCTGATTTTAACAATATTGATAAATATAATCCATCATGTCCCACCCCCACTCATATGCTCCACATAACATGAATAAACGGTTATGATTGAAGCATACCGTGCAAAGCCAAAAACTAAAATCTCGGCTGTGTGCTTTGCCCAATTACTCAACTTAGATTCCTAATTTTCCTTTTAATAAAAGCAAAACATTGATTCCTAAATTAAATTCAAGTTAATCTTCAAATAAAACTCATCAAGAAGCAATTAAAACAATTTTCAATACCACCCTTATCACATCTACATTTAAAATTTAGGTCAGCTACTCAAATGAAAAATAGACTATTAATTAATTTAGGTTTGCTACTCAAATGAAAATGAGAAATAGACTATTAATTGGTTAAGGGTGTTGAACTTTTATATATTATTAATCACTTGATGTAAACATTATATCTTAATTATTTTTTTCATAATTTAATTTTATAATCATAAAAATTAAAAAAATTAATAGTCTTATTCACCTAATAAATATATATTATTAATTTAATTACTTTTGGTTCAATTTTAATTTGTCTTCAATTGAACATCTTGACTTATGATTCTTTATCTTGGTGAAATTTGAAAACTATGGTTTCAAATTCCATTAATTAATATCAATAATGAAAATAACAATTTTAATTAAAATTATTCTCTTCAACGTCACATGGTTAGAATTCTTTATTATATATATATAAATAAATAAATAAACTAGTATAATTAATTGCATGGTTAAAATTCCCAATAAAGAAAACCTACAATTGGAAATATATATAGCAAATGGTAAACTAATCAATTAAGCAACTAGACTTTGTATTGCAAACAGGTAAAGGTTGGTTGGCTACATTCATGTGACATTAATATTCTTTGCCATGTACCAAACACAAAGGAAGCCAACCGCATAACAACATTTAATTTTCAATCAATTATTGTGTTTCCTATAATTGGGGGAAAATATTTAATTTTCAAGCTTAATTATTTGGCAAGGAATCAATAATTTACAATCAGTTTAATTTTTGTTTTGAGATATTTAATTAGTTTATATATATATATATATATATATATATATATATATATATATATATTTGGCCATAATAATTAGTTTATATTGATAATAATTAGTTTTTTTTTTTGAAAAAGATAATAATTAGTTTATATTCAGTGTTGTTAAAAAGGGTTCGAACTGGTTGGTCAGATTAGTTAAATTGAAAGTTAATTACTAGTCCGATTTTTAAGTTACAAAAAACCAGATGATTTGTGAACCGAAAAAAATCAGTCCGAACCAAAAACAGAAAAACCGTTTAAAACCGATAAGACCGAAATTTATTTAAAACTACACCATTTTGAACTTAATAAAAAAAAAAAAGAAAAAGAAAAAATGCAGAACAATTAAGTTGGACTGATCGGATAGACTGATCGAACCAATCAAACCACAAATCAATAAAAAAAATCGATTCAACATTCGATCCGATTTTAAAAAAATTGCTTATATTAATAATAATATCTTCCATGGCAGCTTAGCCTAGTGTTTTGCTAATTAAGAAATATTTTTTTTTTAAAAAGTAGACCGTTAAATCTTACAAAATATTGGAGCCAACGTGGCAACAGCTGTACCGCCAAATAATCGAAATAGTTTAAACGGGTCCCACATCTCCCATTAACTGTCCGCCTACCCCACCAAAAAAAGTTAAGAATTAATGTCACTATATATTGTCTGAAACTCAAAAGCAAAAGAGGCCTTCCGAAATATAAAAGGGCAAAATTCCTATTTTAATGCTGATTGATAAAAAGGAAAGTGCTTTCCTTTCTTCAAGTACAAGTTGGGAAAAGGAAACCCTAATTGATTTTTGGTTTTGAGATGGCGGATTTGGAGAAACAATCGGTGCTTATGACGGTGGAGAAGAAGGAGGAAGAGGAGGAGGAGGAGAAGTTGATGGAAGGTATGGCAGTGTTAGATTTTGACATGTTGTGTTCGACGGTGGCTTTGCAAACTCAAGGGAAATGGAGGAAATTGGAAAGTGAAGATTTTGATGCTATGGGTGCTAATGGTGGAGAATTTGGAGGTGTTTTTAGGATGTGGGAAGGTGAAGTTATTGATTGCTTCGACGACCGCCGTATTGCTATTGAATCCCTTTGGTACTTTCTCTCTCTATTCAAAATTTTCTTTTACTGGGGAAAATTAATTCCATTTTTTTTTAATGAAAAAGTCAATTTGTTTGGTCAATTGCTCTGAAAAAATATATATATTATTTTTGTTAATCAAAGCGGCAAGCTGTTAAATGTGGTCTGAAATTTACTAATTTAGAGAAGGGAGTTCAATGGGAGATAAAAATTTGTTGATGGCAGCTTTAAATTTCTTTTTCTGTCAATTTTTTCTTATTTTTGCACTTTTTGGTTGTTTATTAAAAAATTCATGAGTTACAGTGAAATCATCTATCTTCTGCAGTGGATTATATTTAGTTTTTGCTCATATTTTTGCTTGGATTTTTCATATTTGAACAGTGTGATCACTTTATAGTGCTTGGGACTGGTACTAAGACTAACAATGGGTTTGGTGTTGCAGTTGTCCATGCTACAGATTTGGGAAGAACATGAGACGAGCTGGTTTTGGTTCTTGTTTTCTTCAGGTAAAATTTTTGCAATTCAATAATAATTATTTGTGGAAATATCAAATATGACTTTAAAGTTGCGTGCTTTAAGAATTAAGGAGGGTGAAGTTCGACTTTTGTACTCATCCAGCTATATAATATACCTGCCGGCTCTCTATCTCTTTCAACTTCAAAATGAAGCTATTTTGTTAAAATTAAAATTAAAATTAAAATGATAAATAGAGAGATAGGATGATAAATAGAGGAATTCTTGTGATTTGGCTAGAAAGCCTACGTCTACGGGCACAAATCCTAATGGCTACATTTGTGTCATTCACTTGTGTGTTTCCGTAATACATAAAAACCCATATTTGTAATAGGAGATACAAACGTGTAAGGTATATTATCAAATATTCAATCATAATAAGCCACAAATTACTCCACATATTAATCAATTGATTTTATCAATCAATTACATAATTTTCTCATAATAATGGGATTCTCTAATATATTTTAAAAGAAACCCAATGATTTTTTTTATGTGATTTTGCAGGGAACTGTATATTACATTCTTGCTCTTAGTGCCCTTCTCAACGTCATTGTGTTCATCGTCACCAAGCAGCGATGCTTTCTGTATTTGGCAGTTGCTTTTTCTATTTCAATAGGAATGTATTTGGGTTTCTTCCGCACGCAGATGAGAAAGAAATTTAATATTCGGGTGAGCATTTCTGCCTCATTCTTGTTTAATTATCTACTGATTGTATATTTTTGGTGTATGGTTATATTTCTGATTTGAAATTCTTTCTCCTTGTTTTGTTTGAGCCCTCTAGAAGTTGAATTTAGTCTAGATTTACTTTTGTGACCTGCTTGTATTTGCCTCAAGTTCAGTTTTGGCACATAACTGCTCGTATTCTTTTATCCTGCCAAGCTCTCTGCTGTATCTTTTGACATTTGTATTTGAACCTTGTAATCCTTGTTTCAATGTTTGTGAATGATAATGTTTTTTTTTTTTTTTCAAAATTCAAAACTTTTCAAGGTATTGCTCTTTATTCAAGTGTTTTGTGTTTTGAATGTATTACCTGAACCATTTCTTTTTTCAGTTCTGTTATGCCTATCAAGAATCTCATATCTTGTCTATGTTATAGTAATGCAAATATAGACCGTAATTGAGACTTTTCAAGTATGTCTATTTTTAGTTTGATTTTAATTGCAGTCTTCATGGAGATTCTTTGAAAATCCTTAGTGCACTTTATTATTCTGATTAAGCCCTTGCAGAGTCTCAGTTTCTTTTCTCAATTGCAAATATTTGTGGCATTTAAATTAATAATGACGCCAATATGTTTTGGGAATATTCTGATTTTCAGGGTAGTGACAGTTCCTTGGATGATTTCATATATCATCTTGTCTGCACCTGCTGTGCATTAAGCCAGGTTTTATTCCTTCCTTGGATGATTTTAGTTAAACATCTTGAAAACATTCCACATAGCTGAAATCTGATTATTAACATTCGTCTAACATGGAACAGGAGTCCAGAACATTGGAGATGAACAATGTTCAAGATGGCAACTGGCATGGTCGGGGTGACACAATATGCATCGGTAGCTTTAGTGAAGAAGACAAAGCAATTTTTGAACTACACCCACCTTCTATTGTCTCAACCAAGCACCCCGATATTGGTTTCATGCAAAACAATACTGATGTTGGTGACCACTCTTGACTGTCAGAAGTTCGGACTTTTGGAGACATACATCCTCAATCCCAATTAATGCAGGTTACATTTATTTGATATTGGCTTTCAACTAATTTATTCCTGAAGAGAGGGATGAATTGCAGGCTGAGTTTGAACTTGTCCAAAAGATTAGCTATCAAACTGAAGCATTATTTTTGCTGCTTATGCCTGGGGCCACAGCTTTTCTGGAACAAGAAAGATGAACCAGTTCTGATGTATATGATAAGGAATATATTTGAAATCCATATGTACTTGGGAGATTGTATTTGACACAAATGTTGTCTTGTTGGGACCTGTTTCTATTTGTTTAGATGTTCAATAATGGAAAATGGAAAATTATTTTCATTATTGTTACATTTATTCTGTGGAACTTGCAGCAGACCAATTTACCTTCACTTGGCTGATTTGTGGACTGTCAATTAGCTTTTGCTGGGTTTGGTTTAATCACGTTGTGTAACATTAATGGTGTGGTCAAAATTCACTAGAATGCAAGAGTCCTTGAAAAGTGGGTGATACCCTTTCTCTCCTTTCCCTTTTTTTCATGGATAAATGATTAATCTGATTTCTTGGAAACTCGGAATAGCTGTAGTTGTTAACTGGGATGCATTTCAGGAAAAAATAGCTGCTTTCAAATTTTATTTTATTTAGTTTTATTTATTATTTATTTTTTTGCATACTTCTGCTAAGTATATGAGCTGACTCCATAGAGCAGCAATATGATCTACGAGAATGAAGAGATGGGCTGCGAGTTCTATTTCTTCCTGAAATTTCGGGTGCATTAAAAAGAAATCCTGGACTAGAGAATACTGGGCCTTGAGACAGGAATGGTCCATGTAATTTATCTGTACCTGAAATCCAGACTTGAGATGGTTGAATATCCAAAAACAGCTTGCTATGAGGCAAGTGAGGTAAGAAAGTAAAATTTTCTCGAAAAAAAAAAATGATTTGTTTGATAGCCATGAATCATGATTGAATAAAGTTTTTGGAAAATAAGGATCTCTACTTCCTGAGTTTGAGAAAATAATTTTCTTAGAGGGAAATAGGTAAGTTGGACTTTCTTAGTTGAAATAAATGTAAATTAATATATATAACCTCTATTAAATAAGATTAGATAAATAAGGCTATGTATCATTGTTTTTTACATTATTAATTTTTAAAAATGATAATATAAAGTCAAACAAAAAAGTTTACTTTTCAGACAGTTATATTACAAATCAAACACACAATTACTCATACTTTCTGAGAAATAATTTTCTAAAAAGTGTACTTTCCGAAAAGTAAGCTATGTGATACCAAACGAGACCTAAATTGTTAGGAGAAAACAACTTTGACTCCAAAATTTACTTATATTTATTTATTTATCTATTTTAGATAATTAGATTGTAATATTTGTTAGTTTAATACTCAACACGTGTAATTGATATCTGTACTGTATGTGATAAATTTAAGCACTCAATATAATAAATCGGAATATTAACTCAATCTCTGTTAAAAAAAAAAATTAAATCAATCTATCTGTGCATCTATTAGTTATAATTTGATGATAAATGCATACAAGATCTGTTCCAATTTTTTTTCTCCTAATGCTAAAGAAAAAAATTGATTTAGCATAATTTTTAAAAACATATAAAGAAGTTGAATGGTCTGAAATAGTGTTAGGTAACAAATCAGTGAAAAATCTCATCATAATAATTAATTATAAAATCAATATCATTTTTATGAAATAAATTATAGTCAATTTTGATTTCGTAGGTCTGTGTTTTAAACGAGTTTTAGTCAATTTTTTTTATTTAATTTATATTTTCTTAAATTATTTTAACATACACGAAGAATTATATTATTATTATTATGCATTAAATTTAAATATTATCTTTTGAAAATTTTGAAAAAAAAAAAAATATGGGCCAAGTTTTTATATATGGATCAATTGCAAAGTAATTAAAAAAATATTATATATATTAGTCCATATAAATTTTAATTAAAATTTATAAAAATATAATATAAAAAATTAATAAAATAATTTCGTTTTTTTTAGAAAGTTATTTGACACAAGATAAAAAATTATAAATAACTCTTCGATTAGGCTTTTATTATATATAAACATAGATATTGATGATGTAGAACCACAATATCACAATATAAAATAAACAAATAATTGAATAAAACCCTAACAATAACAATAAATAATACTCTCTAAAAAAAAATAACAATAAATAATACTAAAAAAAAAAATCTAATAGGTTTGAATCCTTTGTTCACAATCTTGAATTCTTGACCATTAACAAACTATAATTTCTTCACTGCTCAACATATATATATGTACAACTCATTTACTAATTATTCTCTAGATTTTTATATTCTTTCTACCTTCCTATATCTGCGCTTAAGTCAAACTTTTATCGATGACTAGTGAGTTGTGACAATGACCTCTCTCTGCCTCTCTGTCGAAATTAATAGTATAAAACCATATTTAACATGTGTGAAATGAGGTTTTGTTGTCTAAGGTCCTGTAATATTCCACGGTGGCGGGTCTATCTGTTTGAAACATTTAGTATTTATTTATATTTTTAAGATTACCTGGTTTTAATCAAAATAATTAAGGATAATGTATATGTGTCCATCTCATTAGGAGTAAATAAAATCGAATCGAAATTGAAAAATCGAATCAAATCAATTAATTCGGTTCAGTTTGATTTATTTAGTATATCGATTTGGTTATATTTTAAATATAATAAACCAAATTAATTTGAGTTCGGTTTGAATTTTACAAAAAAAAAAAAGGTTAAAATCAAGCCGACCAAAGTTTTAATATATATATTTTTAGTTTTGTTTTTGTGCTAAGCGTGCCACGTGTGTAGGTACACGAATTAATGAAAATTGCGCTTGACTTTTTAATCAAATGATTATGAATTATCAGTTTTCTTTGATAGTTAATGCTGAAATTCTAATAGCACCTAATTTGAATGTAATTAAACTTAGGAATTTAATAGACTTGAAAAGAAAACAAGCTAAAAGATTAAGCTAAATTGAAAGGAATTGAATTGCATTGCATTGAATTGAAATTATTGCATTTACTAGAATTGAAAATTGAAAATGAGACTGAAAGATGCAAATACAATATTTAGAATTGAAATTTGCAGGAAAAAGTATTGAAATTTGTTGATCTTGGATGATTGATTGATTCTCCTTTCTTTCGTCTCAAATCTGCTATTTATATTAGCTCCAATAAACTGTCAAAAAACCGCCTGAGACATGTGTAACTGCCACTTTTCATATGGAGTCCAGCTATACCTGTTTACGTGAGGAACCATTATGCTTAGGGAGTGCCGCATTTTTTAGAATGTGGGAATCCTTGTAACCAGTGTTTTAAAAGTCGAATCGGTGATCAAACTAGTCAGTCACCGGTTTACAGTTTGACCGGTTTCATTTACCGGTCCAATCAACTCTTTTTATTTTTTCTTTTATTTTTAATTTTTTTATGTCAAAACGACGTCGTTTTGATAGATATGATTTTTTATGTAATTGGACCAGACTCGATCCTGTTTTTAAAACATTGCTTATAACCACCTTACAGTTTCCATAATAATCTCTAATATCCAATCATGTGTCACCTTATAGATTATTCTAGTCCCATTATTTCTTCCATTCAACTAACTAATTAATTAATTAATTAAAATAAATTAATAAATTATTTGGTCTTGGGCTTTAATTCTGATCGGGTTGGGCTTGTAATTTTTATTGAACTGGGCTGAAAATATCAAGTGCAAACATATATATATGAAAGGGATTTTTACAGAAATGCTTAAAAAAGACCTTAATATTACATTTTTACACTTTGACAAATTTTCTTATAAAAATATGCTCTTTGACCATTTTTTTTACAAAAATATCGTTTTCAGCATTTTTTTTACATTTTTATACTTTTTAGTGAAATGGTATATGTTGGGTATATTTTGAGTATACTCGTAGTTTATTTTGAGTATATGTTTAGTATATATCTGCTAAATTTTTAGTGTTCGTTTTTAAATTGATATTCTAATTCAAAATGGTATTCATTCAATATATTTGATATATATTTAATATATTTCACTAAAACTTAAAAAACTAAGTTGTTGGTTGATTTATTATTTCAAAATTCATAAAAAATATTGAATTAAAAATGATTATAATAACAGTAAATGGTATACTCTTGATATATTCTGAGTATAAAAAATTAACTAAACATATACATCAAATCAATCAAATATATAAACAAAATAAACCAAACATATACTCAAACTAAAAAAAAAGTTTCTATAAAAATCCCAATTATTATTGATAAAGTACGAATGCCACGTTTTGGGCAAAAAAAAAAAAAAAAAATACTAATGCCACGTAGCATCATGAGAGCCTATAAAACCTTATCTATAATGTCATTTGCTTCCTCTTTGGTAACCCTTATTTTATTTTAGCAAAACATGTGTCTTCTCTAACAAATATTTGGCCTCCTTCAACCCCAAATTGATAAACGCCTTGACCTCTTTAATCACCTTGATTTTTGCTGCAGCATCAAACTTCTCCAACTTAACATCAAAGGTTGTCTTCTCCTCAGCCTTTGTAGCTCCAGCAGTTTGGGCTTCTTGGGGACCTAAGTCCATGCCTTCTGTTGAAAGTGACTGAAGTTTTGGAAGAGTCAACTTGTATTGGAGAGTAGGGCCAATTTGACGTCACTCCTCCATGGGTAAGGCAGCAATACGCTTTGCAAGTTGAATGATTTTGTTAGAGAGTGGAGGTCTAGGGCCATATGGATCATAAAATGCTGGATATTTGTACTTTTTCGACATGCTCTTTCAATCAAGAAAAGAAAACCCACAAAATTTGCTAACTCGATCTGCTCAGTGTAAAAACATAAAAACAAAGTTCCAGATTTGTGAAAAAAAAAAACGGAGCGTATAAAAATAAAGAAACAAACAAAATGGGTAGCGAGCATAATTTCCTCTATATGAAATCCTCTTTGATAGGTCCAAAGGGCTCTAAGTTTGAGGACGAAGTGAGTAGAGAATGGTTACCTGTTAGGGGGCACCTTTCCCATGCAATCAATTCAGCAAGTAAGCTAAGCTAGTGAAAAAGCAAGGGTCTGTCAATGAACTTCTTGCTCTCAGTCAGTCTAGGCCAAGGGTAAAAGGCTTGCAAACAGTGCAAAGGGCAATCTCGCAAGCTTTAGCTTTCTAGTATTCATAGTCTCTCTCTCTCTCTCTCTCTCTCTCTCTCTCTATATATATATATATATATATATATATATATATATATATATATATATATATATAGGGGTGTCAAAAAGGGTCATGACACGCTAATCCGATTCGCCAAACACGAAAAATTTTCGTGTTAGGGTTGAGGTTTAGTAGTTCCGTGTTGAAAAATGGGTTGACTCGTTTATGACATTGCTTAAACGAGTCGTGTAACGGGTTGACACGCTAAACCGTTACAATCCGTTTAATTTCACGTGTCGTATTGAGTAGTGTCAATCCGACCCAACCCATTTATAACATATATATATTTTTAGTAATATTAAGGGTTAAAATAGTCATTTATATTGCATTGGAAGAAACAAACAAAATTAATAAAAAAATAAAATGACAAAAAAATCAAAGATAAACAAAATTTTATTTAAGTTTATTTGATGGTACTTACTTGAATGTTTGAAAAACATATGAAATATGAAATTTTTAATCATGATTTGATTTATGGATAATATTACAGTTAATTTATGTAATAAATATATTACATTTTTCAGATTATAAATATTATATAGGTTAAATGAGTTGTGTCGAGTTCATGACTCATACATGACCCAATTAAATAAATGGGTTACACGTGTCATATTTGTGAAATCCGTTTAATTTTTGTGTCGTGTTAGGGTGACATGATTAATAAATGGGTCGTGTTCGTATTGACCATAATCGTGTCACCTGAGTATATCAACCCGGCACGAACACGACCCACCAACACGTTTTGATACCCCTATATATATAGTTTATTATAATAAAAAAAGAGAAATAACAAAAAAAAAAAAAAAAAAAAAAGCCCAATAACTCAATTTGA
Organism: Vernicia montana; assembly: GCA_949750685.1. Lineage (NCBI taxonomy): Eukaryota > Viridiplantae > Streptophyta > Magnoliopsida > Malpighiales > Euphorbiaceae > Vernicia > Vernicia montana. The sequence continues at coordinate 12,679 of CATKHJ010537255.1, forward strand.
ACAATCGAATCAAATCAAACTAAAGTTTTTCTATTTTGTTCGGTTCAGTTTTTATGCTAAGATTGGTTCGATTAGATGAAATAAATAAATAAATAAGAATTTCAGTTTTTCGATTCAGTTCAATTTTGAACCGATCCAACCATTTGCTCACCCTATTAATTTTTATGAATAAGGGGGAAGACAAATATAGAATAGTGTTAAGACATAAACACACACAACACATATTGGTATATTGAACACTATCATATCTAAAATGACTAGTACTAGCCAATTAGGTGATAGACCGTCACCATATATTAGCCATTTATATTATTCATTCCTAATCAATGTGGGATTACTCTTAACACTCTCCCTCAAGTGATAATTGAGAATGAACATCCAATTGTCACTTGGATTAGAAACTGGACCCGCTGAAACTGGACATCTAGTTCGAGAAACTAGGAAAGAAATTCAAACATTCCCCCTGAAATGCAGCGGCAACACCGGACCGGGCCATTGGGATTGGATATCCAGACAGAAAACCGAAAAATCAAGAAACCGGACCAAATCTGCTCTGATACCATATTAATTTTTATGAATAGAGAGTAAGACAAATATAAAAAAGTGTTAAGATACAAACACACACAACACATATTGATATATTGAGCACTATTATATCTAAAATGACTAGTACTAGCCAATTAGGTAATAGACTCTCACCATATATTAGCCATTTATATTATTCATTCCTAATTAATGTGGGACTACTCTTAACACACCCCTACATCTAATGCAATTTCTTAGGGCGGTACATATTAGATTATTTTTAATACATAAACCGAACATAAAATGTATCTATTGAATTCATCCATATAAAGTATTTAATATCAATTAATATATAAATTAATTCAAAAATATCTTGACCATTAGATTAAAAAAAATCTAATATCATTTTGTTAAAAAAAAAATAATAATCTAAACCTATTTCTTAACTTATATCCATGAATAGTGTCTGTTTTTTTCTAAATAATTTCCATTCTCTACCTATTTTGCTAAACATTAATTCATGTCTTTATAGTTGTTTAACAAAATTTGTTAGAGGCGAACCGGAAATTTAATCTTCCAGGAACATTATTTATCATATATATATATATAAGTATGGGAAGAGATGAATAGAATCTGAAGCTATTGTAGATGGTTTTTTTTTTTTAATAGACTAACATGATTAATCTAAAAGTCATATAATAAAAAATGATATTTTCCTTTTTTATAAATTTTTACTCTCTAAATGGATTTTTTTTTAAAAATTATCAAACTAAAGTAAATTTAATATAATACATAAATATTTTGTGATATCACTTAACACTAAATAAAAAAAGAATTTTTATTATTAAATGCAATTTGAAATCCTCTATCAAAATTGACTTGATTAATGAACTATTAGCTTAATATGGAATTGTTAATTCTGAAATAAGAATCTTCTTTCAATTTTTATTTTCTAATGAAGAAATTGTGAAGTCTACAACTTTTATTCACAATTATATTTGTAGAATATATGATATTTATACGATTACAATAAAAATTAGAGTTTCTATGAGAAATAACCAATGTTTTGAAATTCGGTCCGATTTTAAAATTAGTGAAAGCAGATGATCACGGGTCAGAAGTTCAACCGGGATTGAACCAAAATTTTAAATAATATCATATATTTATTATTTATATATTAAAAATAAATATAATATACATATAATTAAAATTAACGAACGTTATCAGAGTAATTAATAAACATTATTTAAAAGTAATTGTTAAAAAATTATGACAAATTAACTCATTAAGTGACAATTAATATACATTTTATATTTTTCAATAAATTTACTATTATAAAAAATATAAAAAAGAAAAAGTTTAATGCTAAAATTTTTCTATAAAAATATTAATAAGGAAAATTAAATATTTCTATTCTTTTTTTAATTAATCAAATAAAATTCACTTATCACACTTATCACTAAATATTATTTTAGCATTTTGTAGCAAAACTATATTATATTAATACATCTGATGTGGGAATTTCCTGTCCTCTTCTTGGCAAAATGCAGTGGCCTCAGGCTGTCTTTAATTTGCTACCTTTTCTTATACTACATATTAGAAATTAGTTCTTTCAAATTTCATTTTAGTAGGTAAATGTTTGAAATAAAAAGATTTGGATTTGATATGTCAACTTAATTAAATTAATTATATTTAATTAATGTTTAGAATTTTGATATATCCGTAAAAAATGATGATGTAATTTGCCCTTATATTCTTCAATTTTCTTTGAATTTTTATATATGCTACGACTTGTTAATTAGGAAATTTTTTAAATTAAGTTTTATTGTTTTTCTTAATCTTTTCCTAAGCAGTCCAACAGTTGACCCAGGAAAATTATTACTATACTATATAATTAATTCTTGGTCATCTAGTTAATTTATTATTTGACCAAAAAGTCTCTAATATATGTCAACTGTGATTAAATAATAATGTAAAGGCCATTGAATAAAATCAAGTTTCTAGAATTAATCAATGTCATAGCAATTTAATAAGTAGACCAAAAGCTCTCTCACACTTCGGGTATTGAGATTAACATAATTTAATTATTAATTTGGGAAATATATTCGCTATTTTTTATATATTCTATATTGATTTATAGTAAAAAAAAAAAAAAAGTGATAGCTGTTCACATACAGGTACATGGATTTGAATATTTCTACTTTCAAGCTAGTTGTTATGTATGCAATTTTAATTAAAACATAGTTTATTAATCTAATTAGTATAAAAAAAATATAAAAAATATTTATTTATATATCAACATTTGACGATAACTTTTCTTATTGCTGCTGTATGTTAAATTTTAGCAACAACTTTTTATGTTGCTGTCATATATTAATTTTTAGCAGAAAAATTGACTTGCTACTAAAAGTTTTGCTGCTGAATCCACTATTTGTTGTAGTGTTGGAAAATTAGATATATCTAGATGTGGTAAATTTTTTTATTTGATTTGTAAACTCGACTTGAATTTACAATTTATCTGTATTTCATAAAATTGAAAATGACTTGAATCCAAATGACCCAAATCCATTGAGGATCAAATCTATTGATTGCTTATATTAAGAGATTTGGTATTTGGAACCAAATGCCAAAAGTTGCTGGTGAGAATTAAATAATTAATTCTATGTATATATATAATGATGAATTATATCAGTATGTATTTTATGTAAAAATTAATTGCTGAGACTTGGACTTTTGGTAATTTGCTTATATATATAATAGAGTAATGTTATACAACCCAACATTTTTGTATCAACTTATTGTCCTAACTGATGTGATATCATTATATTGAAAAATATTTTATACAATGTACTTTTAAAAATGAAATGTGGCAAATAAGATAATGATACATCAGTTGAGATATGAAGTTAGTACAAAAATATTGAGTTATATAGTATTTTTGTATATAATATACATATGTGTGTTCTTAATTTAGGGCTTGGCAAGGTCAGGGAAGAATTGTAGGCCAGACATAAAGCATGGTAACTTCATATAAAAATTATGTAAAAAAATACGAAAATATCTTTTGGTGTTAGGGAATTGCACATATAAAGATTCGAGATCATATTCAAGCTCCATGAAATTCTCAGGAATGGGTAATTAATTAATTAAATACTCTCACGTCATCAATCCATTGTAAATTAAGCTATTTCTTTATATTTTCCATAAAAAACATAGTATTTTGTTCAATTTGCATGAATATATATATATATATATATATATATATATATATATATATATATTAACAAATATATAGCAAAAGACCATAAAAATTGAAGAACAAAAAGTAGAACATATATATAGAGGTGTGCCAAACCGAATTGAAATTAAAAAATAGACTGAATGTTGCTAAAAATTTGTAAGTGTATAGATCGTAGGCAAGTAATAGTGTATGAGTAAAGTATCGATTCCACAGGAAAGATATTGTCAAGTACCAAAATTATAATTACTCTATTATTTAGAATATCAATTTAGTTGAGATTTAAGAGTAAAATAAAAACAAGCATTAAGAGATAAATTCAATATATGAAAAAGAATTAGGATTTAGATTTCATCAATTGATTATTTATGATATCTCTATATTCTTTAAACTGGTTATTCTTGTTGGAATTAATAATTAGATTTTCCTAAATTATATGATGTTCTCTCTCAAGACACAACACAAATATTTATATTAACCTTATGTCTACTTTCGTGATCACAAGCAATTAATACAAACCCATTAAGTTTTATGAAAATCTTTTAATTAATCACAAAGGAGTGTTCTTATCTCTAAGCAACACATACCCTAGGTCAATTATCTTAATGAATTAATATTGTGTTTCCATTCTCACTACTTCACACAATATCTTAATTCATGTAATTAATTGCCAATTAATTTCAAAGTATTAAACCCTAAGATAAAAGATTAATTTCAACGATCAAACCCAATCAATTAAATATAAATAATCATAGGCAAATCAAAAGATTACATTTAAATCCTAAAAAGATAAATTTAGCTACTAATAATTAAAAAGGAAGAAACAATTAAATTAATAATCAATCTAGTAGAAAACATAATAACAACTTATTATTAAATTGAAGAATAAAAGTTTAGAAATAACTCTTTTTGAGATATAGCCTTTGACGTACACGAACTCCAAAACTTCTCTTCTTGATAAAAAATAAATAAATAAATAAATAAAACTAAGAAAAATATAAATCTCTCTATTTATTTGTTTAGTTGAATGAATAATTGAATGATTTGAAGGAGGGGTGGTAATACCTATTTATAAGAAATTTTCATCTTCTTTTTCCACCATCTTACATTATTGTCTGCATCATTATTATTATGACATCATTACTTGCATCATTAATATCATGATATCATTGCCTACATCATTATTATTATGATATCATTGCCTGCATTATTAATATCATGACATCATTGTCTGCATCATTAATATCATTTTGATCTGCAAAATAAAATAAAATACTAAAATATTTTATAATTTATTTATAAATTGTTAGAATTATTTATTTCTCAAAATAAGTAATAATATTATTAAATTTT